>WEKY01033594.1:76316-107406 GCA_013390045.1 Picathartes gymnocephalus
TGCCCTGCCCTCCCCTCCTCTCTCGTCCCCTCCTCCGCCCGGCGCGCCGGCTCCCGGCCCGGGCGGGCATCGCCGCCGGAGGGCGGAGGGGTCGGGCCGGGCTCAGCTCCCCCCGCAGCCAGCCGCGGCACAGGGCCACCGGTCCGGGCACCGCGGGGGAGCTGTCCCTGCACATCCCGGGACGGGCCCTGGTCCTCCGGGTTTTTCGAGATGGGCTTCGCTTGGGCGGCCCCAGGCGCGGACTATACATAGAGCCGGCGTCACTTAGGCTGACTGAACGAAATCCTATTTTAAGGATTGTTTGGAGGAATAAAGGCGCCCGGACACCCCTTGGAAGGGGAGAGATGCCCATGCCTGCAAAGATGCTGCCACTGCCCAGCTCCCCGGGCGGCCGGCGGCACCAGCTGCAGGAGACAACTCCCAGGGCACCGGCTGAGCGTGCAGCTTGTCAACAGCAACTGCACCCTGGTTCCACACGCAGCAGTGACTGAACAGCTCTTTTCTTCCATGAACTATCCCCCTGCACCCTGTGTCCCCACTTGCAGGAGGTGTGGTTGCATAGGGACACCCTATGGATGGCAGCCTGGCCCTGCACCCTTACAGTAGTCCAGAGAGCCACCGGTCTCCAAGAAATCTTTCTCTTTCCAAGAAATGCCGGTTTAGACACAACCAGCACCTGAGACCTATTAACAGGCATTTCCGTGGCATGCCTGACCTTTGGTGGCTGAGAGCTTTACTGAGCGGTCCCCCAAGATGACACACCAAAAACCACTCCAGCACCAATGGAATTTTTGAAAAGGCAAGCTGTTAAACACTAAGGAGGAGAAACAAAGGAAAGTGAGCAATGTTGAGGAGCGGCCCTCAGGTATACCATGCAGATAACGTCCTAAATCTACAGCTTAAAAAACGACGTCCCAAATTTACAGCACCTGAACACTTAGGTGAGCAAGCTGGCATTGGGCTGGTGACACTGTACTGAGCTGGGAGAGAGTTGTGGAAACCCCTCAAGCGATTACCAGGATCCAGGACCTTACAGCTGCATGCACTGGCATGGTGTGCAGCTCTGCCAGGGATGCCGCAGGGACACAGGAGCCAAGATGCAAAGCAAACACCATCCCAGAACGCTTCTCAGCACTGTCTGTGCCAAAACAAGGGTTTCCCAGTGCTCCCAGTTCCTCATCCCACCCCGTAGCCAGGCTGCTGTGCTGCCATCCTCCCCATGGGGTTGCACTGCTCCTGCTGCTTCCAGGAAAAATGACCTGCCTTCTTTACTGAACCCAAGCAGAGCCTTGTGAGGCTCCTGCAGCAAGGCCAGGTTCATAGCTTGTTTCAGATAAGGGTTTTTGCTGCCTGGAGGAAAACAAGTGAGGTGGCTCCAAGTTTTTAGTACTCTATGTAGATACATTGTTGTTTCTTAGATTGTAGATTGGCAGGATGGAAAATATTATTGAAGCACCACAGATATTTTAACAGAAAGACACATCCTCCAAACCTGGAGGGTTTGGAGCAAATCAGGTCACATGCAGTGAGGCTCTCCCCAAACAGCAGGGATAAGTGATTTCCATCATTACTGAGTCTGTCCTGCCTCCAGTGTGCTGTTAATCAGAAGCTGGGCACCAGCTTTTATGAGTATTAGGCTTCCTCAGCCTTAATCTTAGCCCAGGTTTATGTAGCTTCAACTCCCCTGGTACACACAGCGACTGCAGCTCTCCACAGAGCTGTAGTAAATGGCATCCTCATTCCTAAACAACTTCACTGGGTATCCCATCCACACGTATTACAGGCTTGTCCCTCTGCCTCAAGCAGCCACAATAAAATCAGGACATAACTAGAGAAAGACAATATTTTAGCACATTATTAAGAGACATCTTAGTTTTAATTGATGATGGGCTAAGAGTAGATCCTCAAATACAGTCCTTTCCAAATGCCTGGGATGCTGAGGAATGTGTTTTAAACCCTGATCGTTCATTGTACTTGGGTGACTGCTGGCAGCTGTAGCAGCCTGGCCTTGTGCTCTGCCTCTGCCTTCTACCAGGTGCCTCCTCTCAAGCAAGGTCTCCACCCCAAGTTCTCTGTGCCCCCGCACTCTGATCTCCCAAAGCAGGGTCTCAGATGTCAGTCTCTCACACCTTGCTCTCCTCTCTACTGTTTGGTTTTCCTGCATTAAGAGTACACAGTGAATCAGATCTTTGCTCCCCAAACCTGCACAATTAAAAGTGGTGTTGTTTTTTGAGTTGTAACAGTTGTTCATGTATTCCTGCCAAGATCCCCACCAAAATGAGCATTGGAACTTGACTCTTTATTTATCTATTTTCACAGTCTAGTTTCTAGCTATGGTCCTGAGATGGTTTTTTTCTGCTCTTTTCCTTTGGTGGTATCTTGAACTTAATCTACGCAATCTTACAAACCCAGGCAATGACTCTCACAACTGAGGCTGAAACCATAATGGAGGAGCACTCAAACATGTATGTTTATAACATACTTATGTCTCCAGCACAGGGAATTTATGCCCCTGGTGACAAAAATACATACACAAAATCCACACCTGTTCTTCTCCACTTTCAGCCATGGCTAGCCCTGGAGGCCTGCATGCCTTAGGCTGTCAGATCAGGGTATTTCCTGTGGCACTAAGACTTTGCTACAGGGTACAGAGCCACACAAATCCTAATGCCATCTGTAAAAAGCAAACCTCTGACATCCAGCTTAAGTGCTCTAATCACTGTATGGCATTAGAAGAGCGGAGGAAAATGAGAAGGATTTCCTCCTCTTTTTTTTCGTATCAGAAATTTCTGCACTGACGCGGCGCCAGCTCCTCAGAGATGCTTTGCTGCGAGTCTGGCCCTGAGCAGAGCGTAAAATTCCATGGGGTTTAGGCTTAATGCCTTCTCCCCAGCCTTTCCTCTTAGCTACCATGGTGTCAGCTTTTGTAAAGCCTGTTTTGGAGGTGTCTAATAGCCTCCATTCATCTCATGCTCAGCTTGAACCCGGGGCTGACTCCCCAGGACTGCTCCCCTGTGGTGCTGCCTCATAAGGGATCAGAGTGCTCCAACAGCTTTGCAAAGGTGTGGATGATTTTGGGTTTAAGTTTTTTCTGTATCTATTACCGTTGCCAGAAAAACTCTGCAGCAAGCAAAGTGTTAGACCTGTTTGGGCACAGTCAAAAGTACGCAGGAAAACTGCAGCTCCATCACATCTTCTTGCAAATAGGAATTTCTTGCTCTGTGCTGGCATGACATCTCCTCTGATTAATAATCAGATCAATGTGATTTGGTTAATAATGTGGGACATAAGTAACTAACATGTCATCCTTATGATCCTAGCAATACTCAGCTGAGGCATGCATTAGCATAAATTACTCTCCTGTGGTTTCCACCTTTAAATCTCTCTCACTCACTAATGGTACCAAAGTCAAAAGTTTCTGCATCCAAATCTGTCATGAAGTGTTACTGGAGCTGTCCTCACAATCTCAGAAAACCTGTATGTTTAATGCCTTTTGTAACATAGTAGGCACTCTACTTTTAAACTCTTTTTGGTAAAAATAACACCATACACTCTTTAGCCACACTGTGTCCTTTGCTCATAGAGGTTAGGTCAGACAGGTAAAGGCGATGGAGAAAATGCAGATAGGCTGAATTAGCTCTGCACCTTAAAATACATTACTCATGGAAGTAGCGGGGAAGTGGGGTTTAAAAGGGATTTGAGAAGAGAAGAGGTTAGGGAGACAGTAACTATACAGTTACATAGGAGACCATAGAGAAGAAGGCATAGGGTTTTTGGTTTTTTTCCTTTAACTGAGACAAACAAGAAAGTGAACAACTGGTGGGGGAGTATTTAGTTGAGCTTTCTCTGACTAGGGAAAGGTAAAATATTAATCTGTTAATTTAACCTTAGGAAATGTAAATACCACTTTGCATATTTTAGTTCTTACAATGTTGAGTCATCACAAAGGAATTATAAAAATCAGGCTCATACAGAAGAAAAATCAAAATATTATTTTCATGGAGAAGACAGACACTGTTCCAGAAATTAAGATGGTCTGCAGGAGAGGTTATGCTTCTTGATTCAAAAGCAATGTCTTTCACAGAAAATAAGGAAACAGCAAAAGGATTCTACTGAATTCTGTGCACACAGCAAAAGGTGCTCACTATAGGTTCAGAGAGAGATGAAGAATGATAGAGTCATAGGGAGAAGCTTTAATTTTTGGCTGATTATTCTCTCGAGTAGTATTTGAATACTGCTAGATTAAATTTTTCTCTCAGTAGTTTTCTGGTAACATTGCACTTCGTCAAAGTGAGCTCTGGTAAACTTCACCTTTGAAATCAAAGCAGAAAATACATTACTGGAGTTTAGATGCGTGTGTTTGCGTGTATATGTGTGTTATGGAGAAGGGAAAACTGAAAACAGCACCCTGATTTTCTCTCAGGACTAGTACCCAAAAAGGAGGGAGCAAACACCACTTTGGGAAAGAAGAGGTGGATTTGTGGTTTAGCAATAAACCGTGAAGCCCAGTACACATTATAAGTCTCCAAGCGCTACCAGATACTCTGAAAGGAAATACAATACCCACACATGTGTGTTGGTATGGAAGCTTTCTACCGAAACCAAGTGGAAATAAAATGAGATTTTTGTAGCTTGCACTAAAAGAGTGTTTCTTGTGGCATTTAGCAGGAGAATGATTGAAAAAGTACTAAGCAAAAACAAAGTAAAAACCAATTCCTAGATGGCTCAATCCTTTCTCTCACAAACTATGCTAGTCAAGGGGATCTTTCCTTTTCCATCCCAAGCCTGTTGAAGAGATTGGGGGGCTCTTCTAAACACTCAACCTTGCAAATGTAAACCAAATGTGCGCTCCTTCCTGGCAGACCTCTCCCTCTCAGTGAGTCAGAAATTTCAAAAGAAACTCCAGAGTTGGGTGGATTTCAAGACCCTAACCCGAGTGCTTGAGCTTGCAGGATTCAAAGACCTTGGCGTGGGTCTCCGAAGGGGAGGCTGCTTTTCCTCCTAGGATGAGGTAGGATCAAGTTCTGGCCACTGCCTTACACTCTGCAGCGCATTCCCGTGTAACTGAGCCCCTGTGAGCAGCAGTGGCTGAAGTGCTGTGAAACAACAACCCCCGCCCGCCCCGCAGCTCCCTCTGGCCCTTGCTATAAGCAGCTCCTGCTGGATGCCTTACAAGGTCTGCAGAAGATATGTATGGTTTTAAAACAGATCCTTCCCCTTGCTACCCATCCTTCTCTTCCAGATCCCAAAATCTCATGCCAAAACAAACAGGCAGGAACATAATCCCAGGACGAGTTTAGGTTTGTCCCGTACTTTTCAGTTGTGCTGCAAATACAGTCTAAATATGTGTTCATGTATTTATATGGGGTGTCTGCTACTCAGACAAAATAAATCAAATACTTGCTGAATTTTGTGCATGTCAGATTAGACTGTGTCTCAGATGTCGGTGATACAAGAGAATATTCTGGTGACTATTACACGTAGACAGCAATGGCACATGCAAACTGCAGGAATCTGTTGAATAAGACTAATTATAAACACTTTATTGCTTTCACAAACATCCTGGCAGGTGCCTGTCCAGCCTGCACTGACAAACTTGTGCTTGCAGAGGCTTCCTGGCTTCCCCAGACCAATTCCCTGGTACCTGATTATCGATATACCATCAGAAAGGTGGTCCTCAGGTCCATCTGGCTTCTCATTGCTGTCAATCCCTTATATCTGCCGCAGACGGAGGAAGAAGATGATTCCCACTCTAGGCTACAGAATTTTTTCATAACTAAGGGTGACCAGTGTGCTTCCTTCCATCTCCAGCTTTCACTAGGCCTAGGTTCACTTTAACTTTACTCATGGGACATGCCAGCCACATCTCCCATCACAGCTCTCCAGCTGTTCTTTGGTCCATCTGTACATGCAGTGAGAAGTGGTGCCCACAAGATACCAGGTGGAGCCTCCTCTGTGGTGAGAAGAGGAAAGGAATAATTCTGTCCTGCTCATCCATCCCTGAGTAACATCTGTTGTTTTCATGTTGGCATGATCATGTCCTTCAGCTTGGGCCCTACCCTCAGCATGTTTTCCATTCTTCCTCCAGGTACTAATGGAAATCCTGAACAAACACAATTGTGTTGACCCCTATAGGTTCACTACAAACACAAATGATGCAGTATTTGTAATTGACCTTCAAGCATAATCCAAACAGTCTTTCCTCACCTTATAATTTCACCAGCACAATGTTTCCCTACCTGGCTAACAGAAGAGAATCATGTGCTGTGAAAGGCAAACACCATTTCTGCTCTCTCTGCAAAGCCCTTTGCCCCATTTTAGAACTCACCAAGAACAAATCCCATCAAACTCACATTGTTATTTATCTGTTCTTTATGTTTCTCTCTCTCTTTGCCTACAGAGTGCAGGTTTATGCCCACATTTCTCTAGGAACTGAGGGTTACCCTGACTAATTTCAACTTTGCTGCTCCTTCCCCCAGGTCTCTCAAAGTCCCTCTTCCACAGGAGCAACTCTCCCAGATGGCTGGGTCTGTGCAAATCTCCTGCCTTTGGAAATGAACTTTCCTCAGTGACCCTATTCTTTGTACAGTATTATTGAGTAACCTGAGAACTGCAGATGTATCTGATTATTGGAACTGTGGAGATGATTGCCAAAAAACCCGAAACCGTGACCTTTCCTTGAGTTGTTATCAGCCAAGCTGGTGGGGGGAAAGAGAGATGATTTATGACCATTCATTAAAATTACACAGAACTGATTACAGAGGTAGATTTCTGATGAAAAGTTCAGGCTCAAAACCCACCTGTGTAGTTCAGGATATTTGGACATGAGAAAAAAAGGAATTAGCTCTTGAAGCAATGTGAATGGATTATATCTTTATTATATTTAGTATTATATTTTAAAATATATCTTATTTATACTCAATATATTTTTCTTAATTTTCTCATGGTTTATTAATTTATCATCTTTATTACTAGATTTTGTTAAATCTATTTTTATTATTTTAACATTAAAATGTTCAATTTTTATCTGTCCGGGGGCCATCACATGAAAATGTAAAGTGGTACCATTTTTTTTCCCACTTACTTTAGAATTAAAAATGTAAGCAGTTAGTCTGGATTTTATATGGGATAACACCATCCCTTTGTGCAATTAACTGCTTTGCAGAGGGGTTTTGAACTCTGGCGACAATTTGCTGACAAAGAAGAGCTCCTACAAACAAATGTGCGCTCGAGCAATCAATTGCAAATCTGCTCCGAGACTGCAACATGAAATTGCCATGCTTTGGAGAGCAGCCAGCGTCGGATTGGGATTAATTTGCTCCCAGAGTTCAACAAATGATGCCGGGGGGGCCCGGTGGAAAGCGATCCCCGCTGGTTCTGCACAGCTCTGTGTTTGGTCAGCGAGCTGGCTGCGTGCAGCGAGCGTCCCCAGGCACTTCTCACTGGGCTTACAGCGAAAGCCACCTCAAGTGCCTCCCCCCGCCTGGCGGTGACAAGGGGCATCAGGCAGCCCCCGGAGCGCCGCTCCCTCGGGATGGAGGGGCTATATATAGGGGAGCCCAATAAACACCATTATGATCCGCATGCGGTGTGCCTGCCCGGAATTAAGGTCACGTCCATGCTTTTGTGTGTCTCTCTCCACTGGCTCGCTTGGCTTGCAAAGTAAAGAATTGCAGGTGAGAAGCTGGCTACGTAGTGAGGAGTTATAAATCCAGCCTGTTTCTATCTGGCAAAACCTTTTGGTCAGTACGTGAGGCAGCTGCAGAGGAAAGCAAGAATAAGATTTTTAAATCCACGTGTAAAATCCATTGTAAAGGTCAGGTTTATAAGGAGACCATCCCAAAACGCTAATGACATGACAGTTTTATGAGGCTGGAAAATGATAGCTTGGCAGAAGCTGAGTAATACTAGAGCAAGGGATTTATTTAAATTGGACTAACTTTTTTTTTTTTTTTTAAATTTGTCCTTGATCCTTCCAGATCTCACAGAGATGAAAAATCTGTAAGTAGCTTCCCACATTCAGCTGACAAGTGAGGTACGAAAAGGTTATTTATGTGAGGCATTATTCTGTAATTTTACCCTCCAAAGGTTTTACATATTTTTCTGCAGAATATGTTAGTGAAAGTTACACAAATTTTAATGCCTATACTTAAAAAAATACATAAAACATCAACTCTTAATAGTTAGCCTTGGAAATGGAAACAGTAAGAGTTTCTACATGAACTTTAGCACAGTTTTAACTTAGAGAAACTGTATTTCTCCATAGGACAGAAGGACAACCTGTCCACAAGAGCTTGTAGTAAAATGTATACATTTAACAGAGATGCATGTGCACCCTAAGAATAAGCCTTTGTGTATCTCACCAGAGCAAAAGTACTTTTTCATTTGCAATATAAAAATCTCTCTCATCTGAATACTGTTTCTCCAAAAAAACAGTATCAACACCAAGTCTGGATTTGTTGGTTTATTTTTTTCTACCGTGTGCAATGAGTTAATTCACCCTCTAGAAGACTGCAAGCACCTGAACATATCCTTCATCAGCTGAGCAGTTCTTGTCATGCTGAAGCTTAATGCAATTTTCATTAAACTGCAGTTTCAAGTTTGTCTTCAAAACCTACAATATCTATCTATCAAAACATATAGATATGCTGTAGCATATTAGCTATAGTTTTACAAAGCATACAATAGCTGTCTATAGTTATGCTAGATATTTGCTTATCCACTTCCGTGTTTCCCACAATTGCTTTAGTCAACAGTAAAAAATAGGAATATTTTAGAAAAATAGGAATATTTTAAACATAAAAATGGTATAATCTCTTTTCTGCAAGGAGGCTGAGGTTCTCTCTCCAGGTCTCCTACTCTCCTTTACCACAGCATTTTGAGAACACAGATGGTGTCTTGGCACCCAGGAGTGTGGGGTTTAGTAGGGTGCTCTGCCCAGAGAGTGCAGGCCTGATCCTGTGAGGTGTTGAGGGCTTCCCCGGAAGCGATGAGCTCTCTGAAATCCCTGACTCACATCCCCAGGCCGGGCAGACACTGACCACATCTCCTGGGACACCCTGCTGGGAATCCTCCTATCTGCAGCATGCACCAACCTCGTCCTCCAGCGTTGCCTTTGTAGAGGTTCTCAGTTAATGAATTGAGCATCTTGGTAATGAGGCAGGTGAATTTTGGGCAAATACTGGCTGCTGTGGAGTTCACTCTGCCAAAATACTGAAGTATTTGTCCGCTTTGTGACTGGAGTGTGTTTGGATGTAGCTGCTCAGCAGTGAGGGCTGGTGTGCAAATCCTCTGAGGTGAAGGGCTCCCTGTAGAGCCCAGCTGGATCTGCAGGTCATTTGTCTTCCCTCAGCACCAGAGCCCAGGGAAACCAACCCCCATGGGGCAACATTCCTCCTCCAAAGAAGCCTCTTCTTCTCAGAGGATCTTGCAGCTGCCAGGTGGCTTCTTATCCCTCCACCTGCACCAGCACACCATTGCTGGGGGATCATGGAACTGAGCATGGCTTGTATTTAGCCTTGGATAACTCTCAAGTCTGAGGGAAATAAGAAGGAAAGCCTTCCCCTTCCTGTTTCTGAATGGTTTCCAAACCTCCCCGTGCATCAAGTTTGGGAAGAGAAAGCAAAAAACCCTCTCTGTTTCAGAAAATTTGAAGACTTAACAGCTCTTCTGCCTCTTATGAACCTTTTACTGAACTTAACCCAAATTGACAGAGAGGTAACAGGAGTGTTCAGTTCATAAAGTGACCAGTGGGGAATTGTATTTGGCCACACTCTGGTAATTATTTTGTTTTACTACCAGTACAAGCCTAGATGGCACAAAAAGTTGCTGCCCAGTGACACAAATAACAACTATATTAGCTGCTGGCTGCAAAGTAGCACATAGCATAGAGATATTTGAGATAGCTTAAATTGGCTAGCTGGGGTGCTGGCCATTTGTTCACCTGCAAAAGCAGAGCAGTTAAGTTGGGATATCTCATCTTTGGATATCTTTAAGTGAACATTTTTTCCTCATCATCACAACACAGTCCCTTTTGCAACAGTGAAGACCCTCAAGGGCCAAACCTGAGAATGTGCTCTTTGTCAGAGAGATTTTGTTTGTTTTAGCATTTGTGATGGGAAAGACATTAAAAATAATTTTAAAAAAAGAAAAAAGGAGAGCCTAGATTTTTTTCTTCCACAAAAGCTGTTTCACATCTCCTACTATGTGCTTTAGAAGATAGGAGAACTAAAACTTTAGCTGATTTTTATCTCTTTACTTCACATATTTCCATTCCTGTGTCCTGACCCTGCTAGGACTAAGCCCAGAAGGGAGAAAATGCTTTTACTTTTCACCAAAACTTGAAGAGCAACCGGCAAAGGGAGAGTTCAACCCACCTAAAGTCCCAGCTTGTCTGTCACTAGCAGACAGTAATTAGTGTCTTACTTCAGACGAGTCACATTGGTGCATAAAGGCATGTGTAGCATACCTGTATATATATGTATATTTGTAAAGGTAAACTTCCCCATCTGGCCATAACAAAACTGCCTTGCTTCCCATTTATGTGGAAAAGCAAATGTTGTTTCCAGAGGGACTGATGCCCTAAGCAGGACTCAGAGAAATATATACTAGACATGCTAGAAACCCACTGCAGGGTCTCAATAAAAAGATCTGCCAGATGGGTAGCTCTATCCAAACTAGGATCAGTGATCTGGCTGAGCCTATATGGTTAAAGGGAAAGCAAATGAAATCCACTTTGTGCTTTGGGCTGTTTTATTGAACAGTATACAACCATATGAGTGGGTTTGTATGGAAAAAAAGTAGCTATATATAAACTCAGTGCCTGATACCTTGACAGCACTGCAGGGATATATTTAGCTTGAATGAACTCCTGAGCCCTGGTTCAAATGCATTCAACTAGGACATGTTCCTCTCCATGCTGGAAAAAGAGGAGTCCATTAAGGTCTTATTCTGGTGCACCAGCGGTTCAAGCCACTTAACTTTCCATGCAGTAAGTCACATGTATTGAATATATAAAGCAAGCAGAGAACACAGAGTAATGATTTTTTTATCCCTGGCTGATAAAAGGAAGCACATGCTGATCTTCTTGGAGAAATCACTGCTCTCAGCTGAAACCTCCAAACCTCCTTCTGTGAATATGTTGAAGAGGATGGGCACTTAAAGTGGTTGGGCAAAAATCCAGCAATTGACAATAAAGCCTTACTTAACACGTATCCTGTTGCGGCTGTACAGTTGTTTTAGTGATCAGATACAGCCAAAAGCAGTTACAGGGATATGATGGCAACCTGAGAAGAAGCGATGGAGAGAGTACAGCCCATAGGTTAAGCCGAGCAGACCAAAGCTGATCTCTACTGTACGTGGCCAGGCTCTCAAGTTACACGGTTTAGGCCATTGCTTACCAGGAGTGATAGAACTAATCACGTCTGTTTGGGGGAAAGGCACGATTTATCAGAGCCTAACCCACAGGTTCATGTTCTCTCCCTTTACCCAGAAACCACGGTCACCCAAGGTTACGGGAGAAGGAGCTGGGAGATCAGCATGCAGCAGCTCTCCTGGCAGCTGCCTTCGTCTGTTGGGCAGCTTTTCCACCCCACAGCACCGGGCTTTGCAGCTGGCACAAAAGCCAAACAGAAAAGGCAGAGGCACATGTACAAAACTTCTCTGCCCCCACATGCATTAGTGCCTACTGAAGACGAGTCACACTGGGCTTTCACAGAGAGCTCTCAGGGTATCAGTGTGGAGGAAAGTCATGTCATTCTTGTTTTTAACAAAGTAGTTTGATTCCCAAACTTGGTTACTCAGGAAGCGGTTGGGGAGCTGAATATTCAGTACTGTCACAGCATGCTGCTGCAAGAGGTGAAGACATGCTTGTCCTTTGTTACATTCTGCCCAGATCTTATTTTCAGATGTCATGTTTATAAAGTTAAGTACTAGAAGTAGTGAAAAAAAAACTTAATAAGAACATATTAAAAATGCACCTGTGTTAAAAGAATATCTCAAAAAGGCAACCACTAAAAGTTCAGTAAATAGCTTTTTCTATTGTGCTTCTCAGAGGATGATACAACCTATGACTGAGGCCAAAAACTGTGGCTTCGTTTTAGGAGGACACCACTCACCTCCTCCATTAGCAATAAGAAAAGTCAGCAGAGCTATTAGTATTCCTGATAATGCTCTGATTCACAGATTCATGGAATATTCTGAATTGGAAGGAACCCACAAGGATCACCAAGTCCAAAGTTTTCTGCAATTGTATAACCTTGCTGTTCTTTTTGTGCAGAGTGTTTCCCTGCAAATGAGTATCATTTACAGAAGTAAAATGCAATGTCCTTTTAAAAAAAGTTCATCCGATTTTTTGTATCTGCAAACTAGAGAAATAAAACTAGATCCTGGGCTCATATCTGGGTACTTCCCATTGTTCAGGTGCCCCTGAAGGTGAACCTCCTCCCATTTTGACCAGAGGAACAGCTGTTCTGTTGGTTTTACAGCACATCTCCAGATTTACACCAGCGTCAAAGCACAACTGAATGCTCACTTCACGTGCTGAATAACCTGCAGCACTGGCTGCTCCAGCATTTTCACCAGGAACCAGATGGAGATTTCCACCCAGCTGGACATTACCTAAGTTTCTAAACAGAAGAGCAGGGCAGTGTACCATGTCAGATTTGTATTGATCAGGCAGCATTTCAGCAGCTCTCCTCAGTCTAATTTTAAATGCGGTGTATCATAGCAGGAATCCCCATTTTTGCCTTTGTGCTGGACAGGACCAAAGTATATCTCAGTAGAAGACAGGAATAATAAGAAGAAGTGAGACATACAAAATTTTTTGCCTAAAGAACCTGGTATTGTCCACAGACAAATTTTTTTTTGGTCACATTAATGCGGTTTTGTCACCCAAGTGTTGAGGCGGGGATGCAATAGCTGCACTAGCTATTTATAGAGGCACTGTGTAAAGATCAACAGATGTTTCCAGCACAGCCCTGTACTTCAAAGGTTACTTGTGAAGTCAGAGCATTAGAGAAAACCATAAGTCAGAAATTCACAGTAAAAGCCCTGACTTGTTGAGTTTTTCTAGAGCATCCACCAGTTGTTAGGCTAATTGCTGTTGTGGTCCAACTTTTGGGGGCTACTTACATTTTGATCAATATTGATTTAAAACGTGGAATTGTGGAAAAAGCAAGTCAAAGTTTGTGTTGCTGTCAATAATCACAGCATGTTAAGGTACACGTTAAATCCTTGGCTCTTCATGAGAAGTTAATTGTGTTGCCAACACAAACATTTAAAATTGAAAATTAATCAGATTTTTTCAAAACAGTGTAGATAGACGTACTGGTCTGGAGCATCCATTGGTCACTCTCAAACTCTACTATTAAATCACAGATAATTATTTAATGAGAGCTGACACTGAAAACCAACCTACATGCCAAAATAAAACACCCAATTCTACCTTGTCATGGCAATGTTGCCATGCAGCTCTGGGGTTTTGGCTAAAATCATACAGTAAGTACAAAGTATCCCTTTCAAAATACGGCACATTTTGGCGACAGACTGATTGCAGAATGCTTTCAAGGCAAGTTTCAGCTAAGTCAGTACAAATGCATAATTACTGGTTTTCTCTTTGAAGTTGGGTTTATTTTACCCACTCTTGTTTAGTGCTAAAGACACTTGCCTAATTCTCAGGGTGAGCTGTCTAAGCAGTAAGTTATTTCAGAGTGCTTTAATCTACAGGGTAAGTAAATGCACCGTGTCTGCACAAAAGCATAGGCAGTGTAGGCTGAGCAGTCCTCAGGCATCTACATGGTCAAGGCTTTTTTATAGGGACTGGGAGCTTTGTGTAAAAATGATCATCATTATCACTTTTAATGAAGGATGAAGAGCTCAACCTAACCATGTGGTAGAGCCATCAGGAAGGATGTCAAAAATTGGCTAATAGAATTTAGCAAGTGCAAAGTTCATTTGACCTTTCCATATGGAAAGTGAGCTCTCCATACAGAGTGCTCTCTCAGAGCTGCCAGATGGGAGGAAATATCTGCTACAATACCTTCTCTGCTCTCAGTTTAGCCTGTTGAGCAGAAGAGAGCCTGTGCTTTCACACATCTCTCGTTACATCTGACGAGCAGCACGGATAACTATCAGGGAGAATACTCTGACCTTCACTAGACATTCACAGAGCCCTGAGCCAGAAGCAGCCAACTTTACCAGCATCCTGATAAAATTCACCTCCTGCACTTGAAGGCAGCCTAGAACAGGGCTGTGCTTGGGTCCTGCATGTGGTCTGCTTGTGCAGTGGCACAGAGGAGAGGCAGATGAAAAGTTTCTGTCCAGAAGGTCCCAGCAAGGCTTCAGTAGCCTTCATCAGGTGGCCACTATTTTTTTTGTTGTGCTGGTCCTAAAGTACAGTCCGTGTTGCTTTAAAACGTTCCATATGGAACAAAGAGACAGAAGGCACAGTTTCCCACAGAGGGATTAGAAGTGATCTCTGCCCAAAAGGCTTGACTACTTTTGCTTAGAATGAGGCAAAGCTGAGCTGCTTTTGCTTTTGCAGGGTAAGGATGGCACCTTGCTTTATTTGAACCTTTTCAAACTGATCTGACAGTCCCATGGGAAGTCCCAGAGGAATTCAGGTTGTTGTGGATTTCTCCAACACCTTCTTGTCTCACAGCTGTAGTTTATGGCTTATGTTCAGTTTAGGCGTTTGCCTCTTACAGACAAATTATTGCAATACTGCATGATGCAACCACATTTTAAACAAACTAACACCTGGCATTTTTCTGGATGGGGCCTCTGTCTGCAGGAACCTTGCAGAGTCCTTGCTAAGCAGCAACGAGGGAGATGCATTTAGAGGAACCTAAGGGGCAGATTGGCACCTGTGGGACAGAAGAGACATCTGTTGTGCCCATATTTTAGCAGCGCTAATCCAGGTCAGGAAGAGCAGGTTTGAAGCCCTCAGGGTTTAAGTCAATCACATTGAAATGCTGTGGGCGGTAGATGGTCTAATCGAGGCCTGCATGGGTCATGTTCATTCAAGGCAGAAGACATTTGGGAATTTTAAGGAAAGCTAAACCCTTGCCAGCCGTGCCTGGCTGAAGTAGGTGGCAAAGGGGAAGAGAGATCAGCTGCAGCTGTCTTATCTCAGTGCAGGAGCGCGGGCGTGCGGGTGCAGCCCTCAGGAGCTATTTGAGAGGCTCTGGCTTTGGCCACGGGAGCAGCCTACATGGCAAGAGCTACGCAAGGACACCCAGAACGTGCCCGCTCCATGCAGGGCGGTGCAGGATGAGCGTGTCCCCGATCCGTGCACATTCCCGCGCCTGGTGACCTTGCTGTGCAGCAGCACAGACCCCAGGGGCAAGGCCTGTACCCCACACGCACTCAGCCGAGGCAGTTCCCTGCTGCACAGTGCTCGGGTGTGCTGCCCACGTTGCTGCTGACTCCAGAGCCAGCTTACCTGATGGCAACTTTGGCACCTCGACACCCTGCTCCCTTGCAGGTGTGCCCTTCGCTCACTGGAAATTCTGAATTTACTGCCAGTGCAAACAGCCTCAGTCAGGCTCACAAAGACACCGAGTTTATGCAGCTTTTCTTCCTATGCCCTGGGAAACCATGCCACATCGTGACTTGCCTTCCAATCCCTTTTCTAAGGAATGGATTTCTTAACATGCCCCTCAGCGTTCAGCAGGGCAGCCTAGCTGAGTAAATGCTACTATAATAACACCTAATCCCCACTGTACAGCACTGTTCGTATCCAAGGGCATTGAAAAGTATCGAGTTTCTGCAGCAATGAGGCAGAGACATTTATAATCCTTATATCTCTAGGCTGTAAGTAATTTCTGAATATGACAAAATGCACGCAGAAATAATTAAAGACAGATTATGGCTACAAAGCCACTAGCACTTTGGGGAAGAATGTAACACATGCAAGTTCTCTGGTAGTAAAAGGACAGACCAGCTTTGACCACATTTTTGATGAGAAAAGCTTATGTGTCTTTGTACAGAAATATCCTTTTCACTGCTCTTACAGTTTATGGATGTGATCTCATTTCATTCATTTCCCTTACAGACCACAGGGTGGCAAAGATTGCTTGGTGCTTGGCTTCTGCACGGTGAGATGACAAGCTGGAAACCGAGGTCCTCGGCACTTGGATTGGTGGAGTCAAATGGAGCTCCCATTGCCCTGGAGGGAACAGAAACTGCAGCCACAGCAGCATGAACTCCGTCGTTTGGATATGCAGCTTACAGGCCCTTCCCACACAAGGGACACAGCACGCAGAACCAAACAAAGATTCAGATGCTACAGCAGAAGATGGCCTTCCAGGTGGAGTCCATAAAAGGCCAGGTCTTCATGTGTTCCAGGTCTTGAGAGCCTAAAATGGTCCGATGGCACTTCAAGGCCCCGCTGATGACTCATGCAGCAAATAAACTTCAGGAGGCAGCAGGTGCCAGCACTCATCAGAGGATAAAGTGCAATTGTTTTCTAGTCAACAGAGTAATTTGAAAACTATTTGTGCCATCTTGCTAAAAACACAAACTGTGTCACATTTATTTTTAGGTGCAGATATCCGTCCAGGAAGAAACCACACCCAGTTACGTCACACATAAATAAGAGCTACCTGCTGATACCATCACAGAGTTTACCATGGTGCTTTTTTAAATGGCCAGCTACCCAAATCCAAGGTTATGTTTTTCCTTGCCACACGGCAAGGTATCCAAACTGTAATTTACATTTCAAACTACCTGCCTTCTCAGAGAGCAAAATACTCCCTGGGATGGATGTGTTGTGCGGGGAGGAGAGACTATGGGGAGGAGGGTTGTAGCCCTCTCCTCCTTGACACCGTTCTATGCCACACTTTTGGCTTTTTAATCATAAAAGTTATCCCACACTTCTTTTAATCATTAAAAAAACCCAAAAAACTCCTGTATTATCAACAAAGCTTGTGCTAGAGAGCAGACACGTGAGTCTTAGAAAAGGATGTGTGAATATACTTGTATACAAACGAGGAGGGTTATGTCTAAAGAAAGAACTTTCTGAAAGACTTCCTTAATATTTTCTTTCTCTTCTTGCGTCCTATGCTATGGACAGTACTGGTTATCTATTGTCTCACACTTCTGGTCTTAAAAGGCTGTTTGACCCTCAGTTCTTTCTGAAAATAACCGTATCATTCATAGTGAGAGGTTCTGAAATTATGCTTTCACTATGGTCACCAAAAATTAGCATTTTTCTATATCTTCTTCACTTTTTTGAAAATTAGGTCTGCAAAACCAGTGTGAACAAGCAGTACTTAATTCGTTAGGGCAGTATGTTTTCTGACTACATAAATAATTTTGAATACATAACTTATTTTTAATACTTAACCAGAAGATCAAGTGCAAACCCACACATATCAGTGGGTAAGATTCAGGATTCCTAGCTGTGGTTTAACCCTAATGTTAATGCTGGGGGATTAAAAGTTAAGAGCTCTGATGTCATTTTGTGTTCTTTTTCCTCTGAATTTTTATTATCATCCTCGCTTTTTATGGCTGCATAATGAGATAATTATGATGCGATTACTGCACTGACAAAAACTGTTTTTAAAAATTCATCCAGGTGCCCTTGATAGCTGCACAGACAGTGGACAACAGACTTATGGATGGAAGTTGGACTGGATGATCTCCACAGGCCCCTTCCGACTTTAATTTTCCCCTAATATTTTTATATGCTTGTTTATATGCCAACATTTAATATTACCCTTCTGCACATCAGTTGATCCAAGCAGAAATATCCCCAGAGGGCAGACAGGCCTTGGGGGCTGACATTGCTCCGCTCCTCTTGTGCCTTGTCAGACCAAGCTCTGAGCAAAGGCACTGCGCTGTTCCCTAAATACCACATGGGCCACATGCCTGGGGAGCCGTGGCATCTGGGAGGGTGGGCCCACAGGCCTGGCAGCTATTGGCATGACAGGACCTGCAGAGAGAGCCAGTTCCTCCAGACACCAAGCCTTTCTTTCTCCTTGCAGGGCAAGGATGTCAGCTGAGGTGCTGCTGTGCATCATCACATCCCCCAGGATGAAATTCTCCAGCATGGGGGAATGCTCAGGATAAGGAGCGTTGAGCAGGGCCTCCCCAGCTTGTCCCCTGCCATCATACACCTCTTGTCTTCTGCCTTTGTCGCTGTCAGTGGCCTCCTGAATCTGCTTCTGATGGAGTCTCACCTTTCTGAAATCCCCTGTCCCTTTGGTACAGCCCATAAAACAGCAGGGATAAGCTATTAGTGCTTTGGCACTGAGAAAAGCAAGAAGGTCACTTCCCTCTGTCAAAAGTGACTGTTCTCCCAAACAGGCCCTTCTGCAGCATGATATGGAGAATGGTGGGCACTGTGTTAAGCTAATGCCATCCCTGTCCTGCTTCCCAGCAATGTGTAGTTCCTGTGTTTTCCAAAGCACAGTCCATCTTGGACACAAAACTATACAAATAGCGAGTTCTCCTGTTCCAAATACTTACTACCTGCCCAGCACTCAGGCAGTGCTTTACAGGTAGGCTGGTATGCCTGCTTCTTCCTCAGACAGCTTTGCCCAAGTCATGCCTGCTGGTGTTTCCCCCCTCCAGGGTACACACACACATGAATGGATCCACATGGGGACTTCTTTCTTATACTACATCATTTTGGGAGCTATAGATTGCCATGGAACCTCAGTTTCTCTACCACAGGTTGTGTCCTGACCCAGAGATACTTAGTGTTAAGGTTGAAGAACTATGTCATTTTATTTGAGCCAAAGATTAAGATTTAAATTCTCATTCTAATGAAAATATATATTCCCTATGACCATTCTTGAAACAGTAATACTATTCTCTACTTAAACCCAGGAGCAGAATTAGACATATTTTATTTACTCTAAAGTAACTAGGAACAAAATACTGTACTGATGCCTTAGTTTTCAAAAAGGTATGCCATTGCCTGCATTTTTCTTTTGGTAACAATTTTTTTCTCCTTCACTGATGCTTTAGTGCAAGTGGTAAAAGCATGAAAAATACCGTGAAGTTGTTGGTTAAGTTAAAAGGGAAAGTAGGAAAAAGGAGTGTGTTTGGAAGACTGTTTTCTGCCCCTATGATTTCTGCTGTCTTTTACTTCGTCTCGTGGTATTATTCTTTTCCCAGTGCAATAGAAATGCTCAAAGTCTTTGTTTTTGATGAATGAATTACAGTGGCTTGACTTGAAAGACATTTTTTACCCTGTCTTCAGTGAGAAGGTAGGAGCACAGCCTGGTGCAAACAGGACTGCTCATCCTTCATTAAAAAGGCAAACCAGAAGTCCCTGGCTAATCCCCAAGACATGGATATGACCTTTTGAACTTCTCATTCTTTCCACTCACCTCCCGTGGCCCAAAGCAAGGCAGCCTGGAGGTCTAGGTGCAAAGTCAAGAACAGCATCAGCCACGTTACATTTGTTTGGCCTGCAGTACGCCTCCTTTATTTTCTGCTCCTGCTGGCATGAGGCAAGGATGCTGTGATACGACAACTAGACAAAGAGCACAACATCTACCTGAAATCCTTGTCTCCTCATTAAAACATAAAACAAACAAACAATCCTGACTAGGTGATGAGAAAAACTGAGCAACTCTGTAGCTTTGAGACAAAGTCCTGCCAAGAGGGAAAATTCCATTCTTCTATTCCTCTGGCTTCAGACTTCATGTGCTAAGCCCAGCTGCAGAAATTTAAATCTGGTCTTTAAATTTAGGTGACAGGCCACCTTTATGGCTCATCTGGACAGCTGCAATGATATCCCAAGTGGAAAGGGAGGGGTTCAGAGCAATTAGGAATTGATGTACAATTAGGTATTGCGTCAAAGAGTTTCAGGATACTCATACCCCTCAGAAATTACAAACTGTCATTGCTGTGTCACTGTCCACTCCCTTCACACTTACTTTATTTCATATGACTATATTAAAATTATATTCAGGATTACTCAAAAATAGCAAGCACCTTCATTCATGCATACAGTATTTGCCTTTCTGATTAATATTCCTCGAACAGGAGCTCAGAGAGCTCCTGACCATCACCACCACTGCCACCATCACCCCTCCAGAAGCCTGTGACCACTCTCCAGGGCTGATTGTGACTGGTGTCCCTACCTATTTGCAAAAGCAGGGGTGGGTGATGCATGACTGCCTCAAACCCGTGCTCTGTACCACTTAAAGTGGAGCCAGTTCTGCCCAAAACTAATAGTATGTGAGCAGGCCCATGAAACCTTGCACTCTCCTTCACTGCTATAGGAACAACAAGCCTTTCAGCTCATGTCTACCATGGCACAGCTGAAAACAATGCTGTCATCAACAAAAGAGGTTTGCCCCAAGTTTGTCCCAGCTTCCCTCAATGTACATGCAGGCGCTGAGTCCCAAGGTGGGAGCTCAGCAGTGGGAGAATTCGTGGTGTCAGAAAGTAGTTCAAAATTCTCCCACCACAGAAACCCATTGCTAACTCATACTTGTGCCATCCTGGGGCCTGTGAGTGTCAGGAGTGACAGATAGCTGTCTGGCAGTCTTTATACCACAGCCACCACTGCAGTATCTGGGGAGTGTGGTATAAATACAGAGCCAGCAATAGCCAGGGAAGCCCAAAGAGAGGGCGAGGAGGGCAAGTGGCCAAGGCAGCTGAGAGACCTGCTGATTCAATGCATCTTCCTCAGCTGTCCCCAGCAGCAGGTTGCCATGCATTAGAAGTTGGGAAGATCGAAAGAACTGATCTTTCTTTTTTTCTCCCCTTTAACAGCTCTTTCTCACCTTTAGCTTGAGCCCATAAGGTTCTTCATGTGAGTCTCCAGCCACAGCACATCCATTACTACATAAAGTAAACATTTCTTCTTAGGAGATGGATTGGCTCATGCCTGCCAGCCTACAGCACTCAGAAGATGAGGTCAGAGTTGTCATCCCTGCCTTACAGATGGGGAAATCCATGCAAAAGGAAAGTACAGAAAACACCTTCCCTCAGAAGGCCTGTAGCTCTGCTCAAAGTGAAGAGGTTCATGTTCTCACTCAAAAATCCAGTCACAGGGCTTTTAAGGCAACAGGTAGAAACAGGCTGAAATGCAGGGGGAAAGGAAACGGCTGTTCAAGAAAAACTCCGTCTCTCTGTCACATGTTTAGTTTCCTCCCAACACACATTAAAGACAAGTATTTTCAACAGTCTGAACAGCTGACTTTCAGCAATAAAATCAGAGAGAATTTGAAATATGAGCTTTGCATGTTGATTTCTTTCTTTTCTATAAATAAATTACAATTCTCTATTCCCAGCGGAAAGCTTTGAAATAAAATATAGGCAGAGAAGAATCCCTCTCACAAGCAGAGGATTTGCAACAGATATTTGCAAGCATGTAGCTGGCATAGGGGAGCTTCTTCCTATCTAGTTTAACAATGCTTGAGTAGCTCTCCTCACTAGAGAAGGAAGGGCACTTTGCTCTAGTTTGTCCACTCAGGATACTGTATTTTCCTCTAAAGGGATGTGGCTACCACAGCAGCCTACCTACTCGCTGCAATTCCCACAAGAAGGGTTTCTTTTTGGACTCTGCTGCTCTGCAGGGAGCTGGACTTGTCAGAAGCACCCCAGTGCACCCAGATTAAATACTTAGCAGCTATTTTTTGTCACACCTTCAAAGCCTCTTGTACAGATGGAAAAGCTGGAATGAACTGTTCTTGAAGGTAAGATCAGGTTCAAGAGAGTGAGATCAGATTTGGGAGCCCCTTTTCGCCTGCAGAAGTGGAAATGTTGGAGCGCATGGGCTGCACTTACAGTGCAAAACTCACCTATGGCTTGTGGAATTATTACCATTTGACTAATTTGAGCTATTTCTGCCCTTGCAAAAGGAATATTCTACTTTGATATTGCTGGAAAACACTAAAATTACTACTCACCTCGCTGCATTCAGAAGGGCATATGGACATTACGTCTTGTGAACAGCATTCTTCCGTCTGTCCTGGCTTGATTCACTTAACAGCCTGGCTAAGGACTCTCTCTCCCTGGTAATTTGGCAATCCAAGCTCTTTAGTAGATCACCAAGGTAGTCTAAACCAAGCCCAGCTCTATGTGAGGCGCTTGCTTGTCTGTGTGCCATCACTAGGAGAGCTTTTGGGAAGAACTCCCTGACAGATACCTTCTTAGGCCACTTCTCTGAGCAAGGTGCCACAGCACCAGCTTGCTTTGCCTTGGCTCGATTGCAATGCAACTCAATAATATTTTTCAAGTACAGGATATCTTTCCAAAATATCTCAGTCCTAGTCATCTTTTCCCCAGTTTTGCAGCAGGCTTCAGAGGCAATTTCCACAGCAGCTTTTCTGTGGATGCTGCTTTTTTGCAAGAGAAAAATCTGTAATAAGAAAGATCTGTTTGTCAGCCTGACAATACGAGGGCTCCCTGAAGTCACAGGGTTTGATCATGAAAGATCTGATGAAGCCTTTATTTCCTTGCAGTGTGTGCTCCTCTAGGTAACCATCTGCTCCTGTATCAGTCTGAAGGGCTGACAGACCCACAGTACCAGCTGTGTGCCAGCTTCTCCTGGATAAGATTTCCTCCTTCCTCCCCCGCTGCTGCTGTTACTCACCAGTGTGAATATGTGTTTATGCTTGAACATCCCTGAGACAGCTCTGCTTCAATGTATTGTATTTCTATACATTTCTAATGTTAAAGAAAATAGATGGACAAAAAAAATAAGAGGTTTTCTGGTGTCAAGCTGCAAGGAGGATCGTTTACACTCCCTGTATTTAGATCCTGAAGGAAGCTTACAGTACTTAACTACATGCTGGTGGCAGAGAGCAGCCAGCTGAACCTTCCCACAATGTGAAGCAGCCCAGAAGTATGAGCAGAACTGCCACTTAAAAATCCAAAACCAGTTTTCACCTTGAATCCCAAACAAGCAAAAGCTCGTTTTTCAAAGGGCTCATGGGGGCTGCTGCTGCCTAGGTTATTTTTTGTAACTATGATAGCAGATGAAGAATCAAAGTGACATCTTCCTTCTTGGCATCAACTAATCTGCCCCCACCTTCACCCTCGCACCTGACTCCACAGTTTTTTTTTCCTGGAGATGCTGATTAAGATCCCTATTTGTGCGCTCGTGAGACATCTCCAAGCTATGCTGGATGTGCAGCTCTGCTTCAATGAACATGATTATGAACATGCAACTGTTACGTAAATGGATTTTTATCACTTGCAAAATATGCCACAGAATAACTGCTGTTCAACTTCTTGGAGCTTTGTTACATCCAGCTCAATTGCTATAAATTCGTTGCCTGCAGCTTTGCCAGAAACACTCTGTCATGACTTGCAACAGATACAGAAGTCAAAATAGTGTTCACTAACTCAGGCAGATAAATATTTTGCTCTATTCTGAAATCTCTACATTGAACCTGCATTTTTTATACTGAGTAGTTTTGTTCAATGAACTTTTCATTTACAGTTTCAATTTATTTCTGTGAGCCTCAGGACTGCTATTAAACCTGCACTAAACCAACCTCGAATTTCAGCAGCATTTCCTAAACAGCTGAACTTCATTTTAGCGGTTTAAAAATAGTCTCAATCTCATCAATGCTTTTCTCTGCCATACCATTTCCATCCCAGAAGACAATGACTTTCAAACATTTCAAATTAGTGATACAAGAAGGGATTTCCTTGTGAAAGCACCTGTGTTCTTCTCCTGGCTGTGGCACAGGTTACTTGGCTTTACCAAACCATGCAGCCCACCTGGGCTTCTGACTAAGTATCTCCAATATTTGGTGCTATTTTGCGCCCAGTTTGGAGCCATGCCAGAAGCATAAAACTCGCAGATCTCTGTCTGATGCTGCCACATGCTGTGAAACCCTTGAGTGCCACGTTTCTGGGTGTTTCAAGTAAAACAGCACCATACATGTGGTGAAGTGCTGCAGGTGCCTGCAGCTCTGCAGTAGAGCCTCTTTGCTTTGGTGGATGTTTAGTGTGACTTTTACCTGGACTTCAGGACTGCAAGGATGATTCCCAGGGGCAGGATCTTATGATCTCTACAGAAATATGGCAGGGAAGCCTGATTTATACACGAAGCTCTTATGATTTTTATATTTGTGCAATATTTAATTTTTACACCAGTTAGAAAAATGCTTTCTGTGGGTACAGCATATGTACTTTGGCCAGCACTATGTTTTTTTAAGGCTGCAAAGATCTGGGTTATTATAGACAAGAAATCTAGTTTAAATAACTGAAATTTCCTGGATGTAAGTTGGGGGCTTTGACTCTTGTGCATAATTACACTTCTTAATAGATTACAGACCAAGGGGTTTTGGTTTTATTCCACCTCTGGCAAACAGACTCCTGGACTATGAAATCCTTTCAAAGCAAGAAAGAAGTTAATTGAATTTTAACGTTCATAAAAATAATGATGTAGATAGCTAGCACCTTATGAATTTCATGTTTCAAACTTAGGATTTCCTGGGAGATCACACATAGCCCAGTCCCTCTCCAAAGCATGACATGCCCTAAATGTAAAAATTGGAGAAATGTCAAGAAATAAAAGTGGCCTACAAGAGGTCCCAAATTCTGGTTCCAAGTATCACAACTTAGTCTGTCCAAACTGAGAGAGAAAGCCGACTCATTTACTGAATAAAAATACAAATTGAATTTCGGAGTTCAAAGAGGAGATTCTTAACTTCCTGAAATTGAATCAGGCTATAATAACAATAAAAGCCCCATGTTTCTAAGAGTCTCCTCCATTTTCTTTACAGTATCAAGGCTGTGTCTCAAACCTCAATTTCCTTAATTCTTCATCTTAAACCAGAAAAATCCTCACTGGTTCATTCTTGGGTCATCCACAAATTCTCTCTTTGTTCAATTACAGCTTGCATTTCAGGCACCTGTACTGCAGGATACAACTGCCTTTTGATTAGTTTCGCCTATCTGCAGAGAAATTAGATCAGTGGCTGGACTTGGAGCACACCCACAGTGTTGACAAGGCCTGAGCTGTATCAACTTTACAGCAGTTAAATGTGAGTGCATCCTGCCCTGCTCTAAGGTAACAGAACCAAAGACCACTACCTGAAAAGTGCATTTCATTCAAACCAGAGCCAGCCTATGATGCCAAAATCATGGTGACAAGGACACATCTGAGCAAACTCCCCAGCCCCTCGCTGCTTTACTTGTTTGTGTCAATCAGTTTGGAGACTTTTAACATTTGAGTTATGTTTATCTGAACCGGTTTTCGAGGTCTAATTATAACACGTGGAGTGGGGTGAGATTGCTGCTATGAAAGTCGCAGTATAAATAAGAGGGCTTGACGGGCTGATATGTTGGCACAGGCCAGACGTGGTGTCACGTGGGCACCCAGTGCAGCTGTTGTGGTCCCTGGTACAATAAATAGCTATAGGGAAGCAGTGTGGTCAGGCAGAGTTTTTTAATACCCCCTCCTGTGCTACTTGGCCAAATGCACTCACCTTGGGGGAAAAAAAAAAAAAAAGACAATTCTGCAGTTTAAAGTTTTATACAGAAAAACTACAGTCCTGGTGCTTTTTGAAGGCTCTGCAGGAAAGCATGGCATGGTTGCCTGCCTCCACTGCCCTCTCCTGTTTTCGCACAGTCCCCCATAGATGACCCAAGCTTTCCCCTCACCAAAACCAGCAGAGGATGTGCTCTGGTCCCCTTGAGCAGGGAGAATGCACCAGGCACAGCAATGTGCACAACCTCTCCGACCACGGCAGGACAGATATCCACTGCAATCACCCCGAAATGGGTATGCAAAGATCACGCCTGCAAGCACGGGCAGATGGACATCTCAGGTAAGACCAGGCTTCTGGAGGGGATCTCTATTTATAGCTTGGGCCCTGCCAGGAGACTGCTCTTGGGTGTTAATGTGACAGTGTGTTGGTTTTTAAAGTCACTGAAATGCCTGAACACAGAATGCACGATGAACCTGCTGCTGGCTTGCAAATGGTCATCGATGCCACGTGCTGGTAGGAGAAGCAGCCATCCATACCAGGCATTGGCAGTGCATTGAACATCCATTAGATCAATTAAGGTCCACAAAATATTAGTTATAAAGCTCCTGCACCCTCTCTAAGGTTAGGCTCTTATTCATTTTAGAAAAAAATTGACCTGTCACAAGGCATGTACATCTTTAAATTAGCAACTGGCATTGAACTGTGTTTTTGACGAGGCACTGGAAAATGTCTGGCATCTGTAATTCCAGCAAGATGTCTTCTGGGATTCTATTATGCAGATGTGAGCATAACATATTATGGTCACATAATGTTAACTTATTAACCCATGCTTCCTCTGCAAGGAAAAGGCACTGTAATTGCAGCCATTGTTCTCAGAAAGCAATCTGCATCACATTTTTGACCCAGTTCTCAGTATCCTGCTTTATGCATCAGCAGTGCCATAAAATGCAAAATGATGCAACATTCAAATGTTTTCAGAGATACTGACATAACATAATTTTATTTGGGTAGAATAATTTTTCTCCTGAGCTCCTTTCTACTCAGGTCTTGGTATTACTCCTGAAGCTTAACTGTGTCCATAAACGTTGCATAAAGTGACAGGGCTATCAGATTTGATAGTGCACAGATACAATTAATAATAATAGTAAATCAATAAATAAATGTATTTATCATATATTATATGTTAATTATTTATTCTGTATATAATTTGTTATTCATAATATGTTATTTGAACATAAATTTTGAAACTGCAAAAAGCAAAAACGGAAAAATCCCAACTTATGAGCTGTAATAAGATCACACAACAAATAGTTTTACAAAATAGCAAGTAAAACTGCTCTCAGCCTTTTTTCCCCCCTTACTCCCTCTCTAGTTTAAACAGTTTCATTTTGTATTTTAGGACACTTTCACCTAAGCCTAGCTTTTCATGAGGCTTTTACCGAAGCCTAAAATCATATGCTGCCTCTCCATCAGTTTTCGTGCATGGTGAACACCGGTGTGTGTGGTCAGTCCTGCTCTGGGTGCAGCCTTTACCTGAGGCTCGACAATAGGTGCTGTAATGCCACCTGTGAAGAGCCAGAACAGAAGTGGAGCTGGCACCCTGGGCTTTGCTGCAGGGCAGAGTTATGGGTTGGCTTCACAGGCAAGCAGGAATCCCTGGAGCAGCTCCCAGTGTGAGGACATTCAGGTGTCCAGCCCTGAAGGTGCTCTCCACCCCAGATCACTGCAGCCAAGAGCCATCTTTGAGGGAGCCTGGAGAGGCTCCTCCTCTCTACATCTTTAATCCCCGGGTAATCTCGGAGCACAGACTTGCCAGCCAGGTCTGATTCCTCTTGTGCAGAGGCTGAACTGCCAGCAGGTCACTTGGCTCAAGGCACCACATGGCCCACAAGAGGAGCTGCCTGTCTCCAACTTTGCCCTTCACCCTGGCATTTGGCAACAAGACCTGCTCTCCCCCACCTCCCCATGTGTGCTACCACTAACAGCCACTGAAACCCACATTTTCTAATTTAAAGATAATTTCTAGGTGTTTGGGTTTATTTCTTGAGATTATCTTGGGGTTTGGCTGGATAGGAAGAGAATTTGCAACACACATCATCTATTCAGAGAACATGACATTGCTCTAAAATGGGAAATTTTAAAGAGATTTTGGCTGTGTCTAAGAAGACATAAAAAACATGTTGAAGTCTTCAGGCACACATGTACATTAAACAGTGGATTGACAAATTTCCTAGAAAGTTTTCCTTGTAGTACTGAAACCGGAAACTCATAATCTTCACATCATTATCCACATTATTGAAACTGTGAAAACCAAACCACGTGTAATGACACAGCTGTTCTAGCTAGAGGCATTTAATCTCCCACTATCATCTCAAAATATACATGCTCCAGCTCCTAGTTATGCACACAGCAATCAAGGACTAGGAAAAAATATAACAAGCATCAAGGGAAACTTCCTGTACTTATTTCTATGTCCCTATTTAAGTTCAGAAATCAGAAAAAAATCCTCCTGTACATAGCCCTAGAGGAGTAGCTGAATTTCCTAGAGCAAACAAGAGAAGAAAGTGTATTATGTTAGAAATGATAGCTATGTTTGGTCCCAAAAGAACTCATGAAAAGTATGAAGAATGATAATTTTTTTACTAAGGGCAGAGTTAAGAGACTTATAAAGCTGAATTATTAAATTAATATCTCTGGGGTCCCATACATGCTCATATTCCTGTGTGACATGGCTGGGCCTATCCTACTTGGCAGGAAACCACAAAGGCTTGGGAGAGCATGGCTGTTGCATTTCTTGCTGTGCCTAGGTGGAGACATGTTCCTAATCCAAGTCTGGGGAATGAACTCGACAGCAGCACAACTATTGTGATCTTTAGCTATAGAAGCCCTGCCCAGCCCAAACTGGGAGAAAATGGGGCAAAGACAACCCTTCCTTTTGCACAATTTGTCTTCAAGCCGTTTTTCCCTAGGAACCTGGGTAATTTCAAATCCTTTTTCTCACTACTGTTCTGTGTTTCCTATCTGAAAAGATTGCAGACAACACAGGGCTAGTTGGTAGGTTTTGGAAATGTGTTGACTGTGGACATTAGAAACACATTAAATAAACCTGCCTCGGGTGCCTCAAAATCCACTAAGCAAACTCACCAATATCCTGATATCCAATATCTGAAATGTTTCCCAGCAAAAATATTGTTTCCAATAAACACTCCAAGACAATTTGTGCCACATTCAGAAGGGAATAATCAGGTTAACTTCAGAAGATGGTATTAGTGTGTATCCTGTGTCTGAACACGGTGGGAAGATTTCTATAGCTGCTTTACAGGGTTTCACAGAATCCCATGGGATCATACCCGAGTGTAATAGGGATTAGATGTTGTCAAATGTTGTCAGATGCAGTTACCTTAAAATGAATAAATCAATGGGCATTCCTTCATTGTGAAGGAATCCTGTGCTCTGCAGGTGCCCACTCTGCTCCGTCTCAATCTGCCCCTCATCCCAATTGTGTTAACAATAGCTTTGTAATATTTCTGTTTCTTTTACTTTCATTTGGGTGAAATCACTATCTTTGTGATTGACCATCTTTGCTTAGATGGTTACAGCTATCTGTAATCTACTCAGATTATTGTAAATTGAAATGGTAAAAGGAAAGAAATTAAATTTTCAGTTCTTTCCTGCCAAATTCTGTCAAGTAACTGGAGGTATTTAATTATGCTTTTGCAGTAATCATGAATATTTATTAGTCACATGCCTATCTAAACCAAATTCTCCTTTATTACTTTAGTGTATCTTAAAGTACAAAATTACAGCTAACTGGAAAAAAATTTTAAAATTTTCAAACAGTTTTAAACAACTGCTACATAAAAACTTGAAAACCTTAAAGAACCATCATGATCCTGGAGCCTGACCACTTGCAGGGCACATGTGATACAAGCTCACCTAGCAATCCCATAGTTTCTGCCCAAACATAACGCACAATCTCCAAAAACACTATCATAAAAGCAAACACCTGCTGAACTGAGAGACTTGGTAGCTGCACTGTAAAGCATTTTCTGGGTTTTGAAGTCTGCTGGTAAATATGGCATTCTGGAATAACCCAGTGTGACACAACACAGGGAAAAATTGCACATGTATTGATCATTATTGACCCTCCCCTCCCCATTTTGACAGCCATAGTTCGCCTTCTGTTTTACATGACCTAAGTTTAAAACAATAGGGATTTGGTGTTTGTTTCCTGTGAGATGGCACAGTTATTCAAGAAAGACTTCAAGAGATTGGTATTTTTTAATTAAGTCACACATTGGTTTATAACTAACAGCTGTGAGGGAGTGAGTAGAAAGCCAAGCTGTCTTTTGGGGGTGCTCTGTGGCCAGCAGTGCTTAGGCTGAGCTGCAAGCACCAGAGCACTGCTGCTATCTACAGGTCTGCTCTGCACAGCACTCACACTGCACATGGAGCCAGTCCACCGACGGGGATACACACCCTTGCTTGGGAACAGGACCAAAACGCAGACACTGAAGTATTCTGGCTTCAGGGGAGTGCAAGCTGGCTGTCTGTAGCCTTATCAGTGGCTAACCTATGTTAAAAACCCTAATTCAAGTGGACTTCATTAAAGGGAAAGCTGGTCTCTGCTGCTTGAGAGTACAATTTCTGCCTTTTTAAAGTTGGGTTGGTTTTTTTTTTCTACAAATGTAGAGGAAACATTGCACTCTCAGGTGCAGAGTAAGAGGAAACATCTGCTCCCAAATGGGAACCCCCTCCCACCCCAACGCACTGGTGCAAAAACCACAATGCCGTACACAAGGGCTGGAAACCACCTTTGAGCCTGAACTGCTGAACTTTGAAGATCATTTGTGATATAATTAGAATTTAATAATATTTAGTTGTGGCTCCTTGTTGCTTGAAGTTTAATTAATTTTTCTTTCTATGCCTTTTCCCCTGTAACCCAGGAATTTTCGTAACTGCTTTTCTGCCTCTATCAATAAGACAGGCAAGATAACCTGGAATGGGTTCATCACTGCTGAAATCGAATGCAGCAGCTTCCAGAACAGGAGAACAATAATAAATAAAGGTATCCAGCCAATACAAGCAAACAGTGGAGACATCAAAGTATCTATTTAACCAAACGTTGTGGATTTCAGATTCAGGTTACCAGTGAGAGTGTCAGATCACAAACTTTCAACAAGCAATAGAGAAAAGGGCAAACTCAAAGAGGAAAAAATTATGTTTTCCCACTAAAAAATTATTTTTGCCTCCTGAGAAAAAAAAACAGCTTATTTGCAAAATCTTTATCTATAACTGAATATCTGCCTGTTGACATGAAGAGCTAAGTACAGAAGCAGAGCACCTTGCAGCCACAATTAGAAGCTCAAACAAAGGGTGGTCTGATCCAACACATGGAATCCCTCTGCAGCTTTTCCCATTTGGGAGGCTAGAAAAACTCTTTCAAAACTGATTCCTTAAGACCAGCAGGAGCCGCAGGCTGAGAAATCCTGTTCCAAATGACTCTTAGCTCCACACTGAGTATGCAGTTCATGTGACTGCTTGGGTGAAAATAAATAGCTGTTCGATCCTCTTTGAATACCAGTTTTTCTGGAAACAACTTACTTTCAGTACTGGGTACCTGGTGAAAACTTCAGTATGACTGGAAAAGAGGATTCTGTCTTTTTTTTTTTTTT
>WEKY01033594.1:107414-133739 GCA_013390045.1 Picathartes gymnocephalus
TTCTTTCTTTTTTTTTTTTTTTTTTTGGTGGAGTCCTGTCCTTCTGTCAGAGAAGTTTAGTAAGGAATTTGCCACATCTATAATAATTGCTGCCCATAAAGTATTGGAGAATACAAATAATACAAATAACCTCTAGTATTGCAGAAGATCGTTTAAGCGTTGGAAAGAACAGACGCTCTGGAAATTTGTCTTCCACGGAGCTCAGTTCTATTGATACTTCCAAAGACGGAATGAAGCTGTATCTTTCCGGCAGTTTATGTTCCTATTCCTGTTTCAGAAAGACAGCGTGAGCCCTTCAAATTCTGCACGGAGAATCACCACGGAAACCAGCGGGTCAGGGTGCCAGGGGCTGTGGCAGGCAGCATTCCCCTTCCCTGGCAATCCAGCGGCTGGTCCATGGAAAGCTGCGCTCGGAGGGACAGTCACAACCTCCCTGCGCTCTGGGGGCTGACAGGGAACAGGATTGAACACCTGACACTTAAGAATAATCCACAGATTTCACCTCTACACATTTCCTCGCTGAGTACCCTGGCGGACACTGAAGAGGCGAGGGGCATTCCTTGACTGATTGCAGGAGAAAAACGAACGGACAACGAAACCCTTTGGAAGATGAACTTCTGGGATGTACAAATTAAAGCAACGGGAAGTATTAATTATTGCGGGGATAAACCAAAGTGTCAGCAGTATGGGAGCGACACGGCGCACAGCGGGCACCGCTGGAAGCCAGGAGGCTCTGGCTGCTCCTGCCGAGGGTGGGGGTTTCACCCTCGGGCCGGGGCTCTCCGGGGCGGGCCGGGCAGGGCTGGGCCCCGCCCGGGGAGGTGCCGGCCCGCACTTCCTGAGCCCCGCGGAGACGGCGGAGCAGCCGCGGGAGCATGGCCCAGCGCCGGGAGCCGCGTCCCGCCGTGCCGCCCGACCGGGAGCTGATGGCGCTCGGGTAAGCGGCGCTCGGGGGCCGGCACCACGGGCGCTCTCGGTGACAGCCCCGGCGGTGCCGGGACACCCGGCGAGGCTGGCGGGGTGGGAGCTGCTGTAGTTCGGTGGTGAAGTGAGGGGCGAGGTAACGCGAGGCCACCAAAGAGCTCCGTGCGTGCTGTGGCCCCTCGGAGAGGCCCACGGCCTCGTCCCGGTGAAATACTTGCACAGGGGATCGGGAGAAAAAGAATAATTAGGAAAAAAAAGAGCGCAGACACACGGTTCAAATGTAGTGGAGACTTGGTGGCAAGAGTGCAGCTTCCCTCAGAGAACCTCTGTGGCCTTGAAGTCGTCGCCATCGGATAGAACCCAGGTTGTGCCCTGCGTTTCCAGGGAGCACCAAACCCAGAGCCTGTCCTCAGGTCCCTGTCCTCCCAGTGGCATCCCTTCAGCTGCTTCCTTGTAGCTTGGCCCGGGCCCTGGTTTGGCGAGCTTCTGTCCTTGCTGGGCCCCGGGAGGCTGCAGGATTCCCAAAGGTGCCTGGGGCGTCAGGAGGGAGAGCAGCGGACAATTCACAGCCGCTACGAGGACATGACGCTCAGCGAAAAGCAAAAACCCGGGAGCAAAAAGGAAGGCCGAAGGTTGCAACAGACCTTGTTCCCTGTCTGATCTGACTCGCCCATTTTGTCTGCCAGTTAGTTTTGGTTTTTATAGGGTCACTTTGTCATTGGCAGCATTGCTGTGGCCTGGAGGAGAAGCACAGGTGGGCACAGGCAGAGTGAGATCACAGCAAAGCACAGGGCAGGCAAAGCAGAAGAAAGGCCAGTGATCATTCTGACAAAGCAAAAAGTCTCTGGTGTCACCTCTGCATTCAAAAAGAACTGATGAAAAAAAGTAAACGTGTTTTTCTTCCTGAGTACTTGTGGATTAGGACCAACTCATTGCTTATTTTTGAGATTCATTCACTTAGTGAACAAATTGGAGTGCAGCAGCACCAAGGTATTTTGCTATCTCCACACTGGCGCTACTATCCCATATTTAATAGAACCTTTTAATGAAATACCTGGTAACTGAAGCACCTATCAGGTTTGAAATTTAGTAAAGTCACTTTGCAGTGGTACCCAGAGTAGCCATTGTATACTTTTTCTTTACATCTGTAACATTATGCTCATCCTAAAACAATATTTACTGGGAAGAAGGAAAGAAAAAATAGTTGCAGCTGTTGTGGGAAGCATGATTCCCAATTACCAGACTTTTATTAATTTACACTACATGCTCTGAGTTAATACACGCCAGTAACCTGTGCCTATAAACAGCAAGGAGTTCACCCTCATAGATGGTCTTGTAGAAATGCAACTTGATGTGGTATCCATAAGAAGGAAAGAATACAAATGCGAGGGCTACAAATACGCATTTTTAAAGCTGTACCTTCTTTATTTTACTTCCACTTCAATGGAAAACCTAAACTTTTCACCCTTCCACAGAATACTAAGCATCTCTTTCAGGGACGTGTGTTGACTCAAATGCTTTAAAGCTGAATAAGCAATGCCAGGCAAAGAGTCCCTTCAAATTATCAAAAAGGCCCTTTGTTTTCAGCTAGTATTAAAGCCACTTCTCTTTTTTGCCTAGAGATGAAAAGACCTCATGCAGCAGACAATCTTATAGCATAACCTGAAAGATCTCTTAATGTAAATACTTTTTCAGCTGTGACAAGTAGGTGTGTCACTATCTAGGCCATAAAATTAAATTCTCAGACATCACAAGGGTTTTCCATCCTAAACTTAGTCCCATACTCTCACAGTGCAGAGTTCCCCTGACAGCTGATGCAGTATCCACCACAACTGAGACCCAGTTCTGGTGAAGAATATGTCCAACAGAGACAATGGTCATTCAAATGAGAAGTGGCTTCAACATTCACGTACCTTTGAGGGGGAAATTTGAAGCAGTTTATTTTAAAGCTTCTGCTTTCTGGTGCAAAAATCAAAGAAGTCGGATAAGGTTTAAAGAAGTGTGAAATGGGAAGGACTTTACTCTTAAGAGAAGAGGCTGAGCACCAGGATATGGTCATAATTTACCAGGTTAGCTGCTCAACAGAATGGAAAGTTGTCAGCAATGTAGTGAAAATTCAGATTACAGTCAGCTTCATTGTATTGATGTGTATATATAGGTGGACCATAATGCTTAATGAAAAGGAAGATCAAAAGCAGAACACATTGTTGCAAACTTGTTGCTTCACCCATTAACTTTGTCCCTAAATTTACCAAAATATTTAAAAAGGAACACTGAAGTTTGCCAAAAAAGACATAAGCACCTTGGCTTAAAGGAAAAGGAAACTGACAATGGGATTCTTCTCTGAAGACCTCTTTGGTTATTCCTGGAGTAAATCCATATTCCAGTTGCCTTGTTGCTGTTAGAGGTGAAAGGACAGCTGGAATACTGCAGTGTGGAACTCCTGTGGCTGAGCACGTACTTCATGAGTTTGGGCAATTCCGCTGTGTTATTTGCGCAAGAGATGAGAATGTGGAATATCTCGTCATCTGAGTAATTACAGGTTGGTCTGGCAGTACAGTTTCCATCCCAATACAGCATAGTTTGGGTGACACTGTCTGTCGAAAGTGAAAGGCACAGGGGTAACAAATTTTTGTAGCCTTTTTCCTTCTACAGTCCAAGCTTTCTTTGTCACCCCTTGCAGCAGAGCTTTTATGCTCTTCTAGGTTTGACAGTACCATGACAGATGATATTTGTAAGACATTTCATGCTTAGTTTTAGTAGCAGAAGAAAAATTTGGCCACGGGCCTAGATCAGGTGATAATAAAATTGAGGAATCGAGGAACATGTTAGACTGGAACAGGGTAAATGGTCATAAAGAATTTTTTTCATCTGAATTTTCTAATTTAAGCAAGAGAAAAATTTAAGCAACTAGAAAGTGGGCCAAATAATGGGTGAAAAACAGTATGAAGGCAGTTGAAAGAAGGGGGAGAGAAAATAGAAGCAAAAAGGAGAAGCTGAACTAGTGAAAGTCTACAGTTAGAAGACAGAAACCTTAAGACTGGATACAATGATGTTATTTCCTCTTATTTCTATTTTATTTTTTTCCATATAGTTGCATCCTTGTATTCCAACAAAGTACTTTACATAGGTGCATGATTAAGTGTTTCAGTGTAACACTTTGAAAGGATGTCTAATAAATACCAATTTGGTTGCCTGACACCTGTAACTTCTGTCTTAGCATTCTTGTCCTTTTGTAGATTCTCTAAAGCTCTGTCAACTCATGTGCCATTAAAAACATGGCCAAAACTTCACTTTTAGTGATGTGAGGTAGGGAGAACCCTGTTGCAATTTCCAGATGATGGACAGTAATTCAGGGGTTTAATAATAGGAAAAAATTTTTAAAAAATCCCAAATGACTGAACTAAACAGATAAAAGCTGGAAGTTGTTGAAATACAGTGCCCTAAAAAGAGAGCTAGTGAGTCAGTTTTATAGTAATTTTTGGATGTTACACAGTTTGCACATAAAAATGGCTCAGAAAAGAATTACCCAAGTCACTCCACATCCATCCTTTCACGGATGAGGGTTTGTGTTCCTTGTGTATTCTGTTATTGTTAAAAAAATTAATCCACCTGATGCCAGCTACAAGTTTATTCAGCAGCCCCTTTTTACACAGGCAGAAATGTTTTGCAAAATATCCACATGGTTTCTTTGAAAACAGCATTATCAGAAATGATAGATGCCATACCTAATGGCTCTCATCCGCAGGGGACACAGAAATGAAGTTCCATTAACATTTTTCATTGAAACAGCTTGAGTCATTAAAGAACGAATGAACATTTTGAGGATGATGTTCTAGCCTGAAGAGGGAGTTTCCCACCCCAAACTTTGCTGTAGCATATTCCTGATATTCACCACAGTGTAGGCAGCTCTAGTTGCTGCATTAACTACACAGAGATCTTCTTAAGAAGAGATTTTAAGGTGAGTGTATTCCTGTTGTGGAGTTTAGTGGTGATTAGCGCAGCTGCAGGGGCACAGCTGGCCAGCACAGACATGGCTCCTAGTGCAGCAGGCACCAACTTATTCTGTGGGGAAACCCCACTGGTGACTGGAGGGGCAGATCTTCAGGGCAAGGCTGAAGCTCTGAGGAGTTCGGGCTCTCTGGGGCACTGGGTGTCTCATTTCCTTCTCCTTCCCGTAAAAGCCACGTCAATAAAGTCCTTCCTTTATGCTGTCACCAAAGCAGTCTGACCTAAAGCATAGGCTGATATCTGAAAATGCTTTCTTTTCCAAGGGGTGACAAAGGTGATCTCACTGGGACTGTGCAGGCCCACCCTAAGACATGCTTTCAGTGGCCATTCCAAAGAGCAGGAAGGATAGCATGGTCATTCAACAACACACATTGACAACACAAACATGCTTACATGGATGGGATAAAGAGATTTAATGTCATTTAGGACGAAGTTAAAGTAGCAAGAATGGATAAATGACAGCAGCTATAAGCTCTAAGCCTGAGATTGCTAGTCAAATTGTAGAAAAGGTACCCCAAAAAGTTGACCACACTTTTTTTTAAGTAGAAGAAATGAAATAATTAGAAAAGAGAAACCTCCCAGAAGTATGTATATGTATCAGACAGGAGGGTGTAAAAGGCCAAGGGCAGCCAGCAGAAGTGGCTTTGAAGCAGGTAAGGACTTCCATCTATCTTTCTTCTTGTGTTTCTCAGAGAAATCGCAGTCAGGAACCTCAGGCAATTTTTAGACTACTGATGATTTTCAGTCTGAAAGGTATCATAGTACAGAGCATATATCTGGATTTGTTTTGTAGTGAATACAAGACTCTATAATGACGACTTTTGGAAGGACCTTTGGAAACATCCCGCATTATCCAGCATTATCCACCGTGGTTCAAAATCAAAGATTTAAGACAATCCAGCTTTATGGAGGACTTTCTAGGAGCTCCAAAGAGATGGGTGTTTGTAAAGCATTTTGATTTCCTTAATGTTTCATTTTAAGAAGGCATGAAGGTAGATACAGTATTGTGTTTTGTACCAACAGTTTCCTGCCCCAGGTGTAGCTCAGAAGACAACCAAATCTTAAGCTGAAGGTGGACTGTCTTTTACAGTTTTGCCAAATGAGCTATCCCATCTTGATTTGCCTGCCAAGTTCAAAGCACTGCTTAAAAGTATTTTTCTGAGACATAAATAGAAGGATTCTCCCTGTGACAAATACTTAAATTTACCTGAAGTATGCCTAGCAGTGTCTAACCACAGGACTATTTGGGTTTATTTTTAGTCCTGTTTATTTCTACTTGTACGGTCAGCTCAGGCTTGATTGTGAGAGCACATGGCATAGGTGTGTATTTGTTTACCTTCCTATGGTCTGTGGTGCAAATTCTAAACTTTCTACCATTTTCACAGTGGAATATTGAAGTAACCTGATTGAACCATCTGTCACAGTCAGGAAGAGAAAAACCCCAAAACTACGTGTAACAGTCCCTTTGACACCAAGATCTGCATTACTGTCTCCCATCCACTTCTATTTTTTGATCTGAACAAGAGGAACACAGTAACATTTGAGGGATTTTCGTCTGAGACAGCATATTTAGGCAAGAAACTGGTGCAGGCTTGTCAGCAAAGTTTTAAAACTGCACTTTCAAACAACATTATTTTCCCAATTAAAGGTTTCGTTGTTGGTTTTTGGTTGGTTTATCTATTTTTTTCATAGTAGTAACATTTCATTAGTAACTGGTCTTTTCTGTGTAAAGAGAGAGTGGATTTAAACACAGATTTTTTAAACTTGACTTCTCTTTCAAAAGTTTAGTAAGAGGCTTTTTTTTAAGGTAACGACACAGCTATGAGCAACCTCAAACTAAATTCACCTCCTTCGCAACAGTGATCACTCACAGATTTTCTCAACATCTGCTTCTTTTGCACAGAAGTGAGCAAGTATTGTCACGAAATCCCACCCAAAACACAGTGCTGCATTCTCAGCTGCAGGTCTGGCCATGCTGATACGATCCTCCCCACATCAGGACAGATCTGACCTTTGCCTGTTACTTAGTTGGGCAGTTAATCCCAAAGCGGATTTTGGCTAACAGGTGTCCCAGAGGATGACACTTTGATCTTTAAATATTCATTATTTTATTCTACTCTGTAGATGGACCACATTCTACAGCCAAAGCAGCAATAGCCTGCCTGTATTGAGTTTCACATGGATCTTGTCTTCCTCTGGGTTAACAGTCTGGAGTCTCTCATAAAGCAATTTATCAGCCAGCTGGCCTTTCAAATAGGCAGCTGTCCAAATTCAGAGTTAAAAATTTGTGTGAGATGCCAAGTTTGGTGGAAACTTGGGATGAGCAGCTAAGGATAAAGAGGATACAATTACACCTGGTTTCATTTCGAAGATTGCCACCATACAAGTTCTGGAAAGTGCTTCGATGACACTTCTGCTTTCAGTGAAACTGTTTCTTTGGCTGAAGCAGTGACAGGCTTTGATCCCAATGCTCCAGGCATATTTTAAAGGAAGGGAGAAGCAACCTGGCACCACTCCACATACAGACAAGGGAAGCTTGCTCGCAGTAGAGCCTTGGGTGTAGTATCCCTCCCTCCTTCTGCTCCAGAGCGTCTTGTCCGTGTGTGCATGGCTATGGTTATTACCATGTGCCTTGCAGGATTGCAGCTCCAACCTTTTATAGCTCCAGCTTTTTGTGTTCAGTCTCAGGTTCATTTCCAGTGAGATCCTTGTCTATTGTAAAAAAATTGGATGTTTCTATTGTGGAACATTCTGAATGGAAACAAACCCAGAAACTACACTTCCTGTACTTCTTTGCAGGATTTTTTCCGTGTTAATTCCTTGCAAAATATTTCATATAAAAATGAAGTTAATTTTCACTAAAGATAAATTGAAACAGTGTTTAGATATTTTCCTTTGTTGCTCAGACCACACGTGGCCAAGTGGTAACAAGAGCAAGATATCTTTAATTTTCACTGAAATTCTGTCAGTTAATTTTGATCCCTTTAATTCTAAGCCTCGGCAAGCATATTTAATTGCAGATCCTGGCAGTGAAGACATGTTGAAGGAAATACAGAGTTTATGAGGAATTTAAGTTCTGCCTGCTTGCCCAGAAGAGGAAGCATACAAAAGAATATCAATAAGTCAGGAAGTACAGCTTCTGAAAATAGACAAAAGATTCTGTATGCCCCCCAAAACTGCTTTCACCTTATCAGCACAGACCTGGGTAATTTGTTACTCATGCAAGTAGAATTTGCAACGTTTTTTAAATCCACCAAAACAGTCAGCTGTTTGTACACTACTTTGCATTAATGGAAAATAGTTTTTTGAGCATGGCAAAAGGAGGCTACGGCACAAATCTGTGTGAACTGAGTGCCTGTGAGAATGGTGGTAACTTAAAATTGTAGAGGAAGGCCTGCAACTAACACAGATTTCTCTAACCCTGCTCCAAAAAAGCAGCAGCAGCCAGTGAAGGGCAGAGTGAAGGATGCTTTAACCCCTTGTGTGTCCCCAGGTGGTACCATGACAATCTCACCCGACATGCAGCAGAAGCACTGCTGCTCTCCAACGGGCAGGATGGGAGCTATCTTCTGAGGAAGAGTAATGAAAGGGAAGATTTGTACTCCCTCTCTGTAAGGTAGGCTATGGACAGAGTGAACTAATCTAATGCTGCACTTACTTCCATGTTTGAATGTCCCATGCATTACAGTTTGATTTTTTCCTAGGGCTTAAACTATTTTGCAATGTATTTCTATTGGTATAATTACACTAAATGACATTTTGTTAGAGGAAAAAACTGGGTTGTGTTTGACAACTGCTCTCATTTTTCCAAATTACGAATTAATCTCATTGGTAGAAAACAATTCTGTAGAATGGCTGTAAATTTTCAGTTTGCGTGGTAAAAATCTCTGTGTCAGTTAAAAGAGCTTAAGAAACAGCTGATGGGAGCAGAAAAGTTTTATGATGACGATAGCAGCAAATATTTAACAGGTGCTAACCTCACTAGTTTCTGAATCCCTGTATAGGAATCATCGTCTCTGAAGGATGATCCAGTGTTTGACTGGATGGTTTTACTCCTCTGTTTTGGGCTAAGGTTCAGTCTTCGCCAGGTCTGCATGACTGGTTTGAACAGCATCTTGTGCGTGACAGATGTCAGGGCCTTGAAGTCAATTACAGCAATTTAGGACACAACTCTTCAGGGTACAACCAACACAGAGCAGAGGTAGCCTGGCCTGGATACTTCACTACTGAATCACATTTAAAGAATCTCCCAGAAGGAGAGAAGGCACAACATTTTAGCGAGGAAACCTAAGGACATATGCGTTAAACACAAGGTAGTCCCTGCTTGTCAGCTGGGGGGAGGTAACCAGCCCTAAATGCATTCCTAGCCTTTGGCAACTGTGTGATACAAGCAGCCTCTAGACCAAAATCTTAAGCTGGTGCATTCAAGCTCATTTCTGCTGTAACCTGAGCCCCTGAACAATTCGTGGCCACAACTCAGCTGAATGACAGTAACTTTTTGAAGTCACTTTGATCTGTGTAATGCTGCTGGTTATTTACACCCCTGACAGGAGCACAGCATATGCCCTTGAGATTGTGGCTTTCTGCATTTTCAGTATATGAGCTGTTACAATTTGGAAGAGTAGTTGCTTGGGAACTGAGGAAAGTGCAATTTGCACATACGCTGTTCCCCAGAAAAGGCAATGATGAGGTTTTTCACCCATTTCTGACAGACAATGAAGGAGCAAGTGTGCCTAGACACACACTGTTGAAATGATTACCACTATAGGCAGCCATTTATACAAAGGGTGCCCAACAGATCTGAAGGTGATGTTACAAAATCAGTATTCACAGTAGTGAAGACTGAATTGAGTGCAAGTGTTGCCAGAAAGAATAGTGGCATTTAGAAGTAATAGCTTTCCTTAAAAAAAGTAATTTTAAATGAATCATTGTTTTTCTGGTTAATATTTTTTTACTTTAAAATCTTAAGCATTATTTGAGATAACTACCTCAGACAATTAAAAAAAATAATTATATGTATCTTGAAGGTAGTTTTAAAGGGCATTTAGGAAACAACTTACTGCAATAAACCAAATTTAAATAGTTCTTTTAATAGGAAACAGAAGTGTTAATTAATGAAAACAAATTTTCTGCTTTAACAGCTTCTAGCCTTAGAAAACCTAGAAAAGTCTATTTCAATCTCAGCTCTTCATGTAGGGAGAGTTACTTACTGCATTACCATATGAACTGAGTAGCCCAGTCTGAAGTTTGATCTTTTATTCTTTAATGTTGTTTTCTGTTGTTTCTGGTGGTACAGCTGCTTTGAATACTGATTTTGATTTTAAAATGTTTTATAATTTTTCTGCTGTTTAGTTTTACATTTTCTTTCAGTTTTTTGACTAATATTAAAGTATTATTTTAGAATAAGTAATTCAATTTTCTGATACATTTCTGTAGAAAGGATAACTTCAGCAATTCTAGCTGTCATTTTCCTTCTGTCCAAAAATACATTTTGTAGCTTTTACTTTATTTTCTGCCTCAGCCTCACAAGGAACTTTGGTCATGATTATAGTTTGAGGTTTTTTAAGGAAAAAATGCTTAGCCATCCTTTGAGGTTTTTATTGACAGCTGTAGGAAGAGAGATCACATATTGCCTGAAATCCCCTCCCCCAGCTACATTAGCTAGTTTGAAAAGGAAGTAGGAAGCTGAGTAGAATTTGCTCTCATTGCAACATTCTCGTGAGAAATTAAACAAAAAGATGGAAAACCCTGTAACTGCAGCAGTCACAGCAGCTCTTCCCTGGTATGGAGCATTTGCACTTGGCATGCTGTGCCCCAGCTGACTGTAGCACAAAACGTGTGGGAGGCCCGTAGGGGCATCTTCTACAATATCATAAATACTGTTCAAAGATAAATACTTAAATACCTGTTTGAAATCATAATCTTCTTTGGAAGTGGCAATAAGCAATGAAAGGGACACTATAATTCATTTTCTTCACCACATTTTGTCAGTGTATTTGCTATATAAGTTTTTCCTCAGACAAAGTTTGCTCAACTGTTTTGGGCGCTAGTAACATTAACAGAAGTAACTTTTTCGCTGGAGAAATACTTGTAATAAGTACTTCACTGTCTTTTGAAGTCAAAATAATTGCCCACCCAGGAAGTGAGACCTTGCACACTTCTCTAAATGCCATCAGGTTTCATAAACAAAAGCTGTTACTTCCCTTACAGAACAAGGACCCTAGTTCATGTTTGTCAGTGTCCATCCTAGTCGAACCAATCATCTGAGTACAGAGACAAAGCAAACAAATTCTAAAGCATGAGTTATTTAAAACTAGGTTATTAAACCTCTGTTTGGATACGAAACAGAGACGGTCTGTTTTTGAAAGGGAAACAGAAGACATTGTCAGTGAGATTGGGGTGCTACTTGGAAAAAAAAAAAAAGACACATACTGAGTACACCATCAAGACTAAAGTCCAGTAAGTGAACGGATTTCATCCTATTTAGGCAGAAGGCTGAAATCTGTTTTGTGAGTAGTTTTGCTGATGCAAGAGTTAAATTAACCAACTTGACCTTTCTAGGGTTTCATCATCTCATATCTGTAAATCAGCAATTAAAATCTGATTTTCAGATGTGTTGAGTATTAGTGAGGGACAGTAATGGCAGTAGTATAATTACTAGGACAGTGATTGTCAGCCTGTGATTTGGGTCAGATTCTGTATAGGAAAAGCTGCTATTTAAGGATTGTATGTGCCAAATGCCTTTGGTATTTATGCCTTGACAATTTTCCTTTTTTATTTTAGAGGAAAAGATTCTGTGAAACATTTCCATGTTGAACATACAGGAACTTCATTCAAATTTGGATTTAATGAATTTTCTAGCTTGAAGGAATTGGTCATGCATTTTGCAAACCAGCCTTTAATTGGAAGTGAAACAGGTAAGGAGAGCCATATTGAGTGTATGAACACATTTGTAGCCATGCTTCACAAAGATCTAACTAAAGGGAGCTTCTGATGTGTTAGCAAATAGATCTTCTGCTGAAGTGTTCCTCTTCATAAATTCACATTTGTATTAACCTCAGGTCTCTAAAACAATTCCACTTCAAAAAAATCTTTCAAGTTCTTTGAAGATAAACCACATATAAGCTTATTGGGCTCTTGCTAACCACGGCTACACGCTCCTTTCGATTTCTCAGAGGAGAAAGCATTTCAAAATACCAGGAGGATTAGAACATTCTCGAAAATGCCAAAACCAAAGCATGGTGTTAGTGAGGAAATAAATATTCATCTATGAAGTTGAAATCCCCCAGTAAGAATAAATGGAAAAGCAACTTGAAATTGTTTCATTTCACTATTCTTTGTCCAGGGAAGGAGTCTACAGTGTTATGTTCCTCTTTCCTGTAGGGAATGTGTTTTTAACCATCTCTCCTGTCCTGCCTGCAGTGCATCACCATGCTGATGCCATCTGCTGTCACAGCGATTCGCCTTGCTTTTAAGAGGAGAGAGAAAAGCACAAATTTCTTTAACATCCAATGAGCTGCCTGAATTAAGGGTCAAAATATTAAACTTCTTTCCTGTGAGTGAATTGAACACCATCAGACTAGAATCCCTGGAGAAACAAAGTGGATATTATCATGATAATGTCAATTTGGTGCTTAGCTTCAAGTGTAAGAGTTTAAGACATGTCAGTACAAGTTAATGCCAAAAAATTCAGTATCCTCTGTGGCAAGTGTATGCAAATAACTCGGAGTAGTACTAATTATATATGCAAGAGCCCAGTTGAGTGATAGTTGGCACATGCACTTACTGTAACATATGACACACTAAATTTGCACTAGTACTCTGCTAATGCAAACGTTAAATTCGAGGGCTGCTTTGCCAATTTCTTCCCCCAAGAAAAATGCAGTGGTACACTCAATATGGCACTTGTATCTTTCAAAATGCTCTTTTTAAAATTGCTTTCAAGAGTGGTTCAAGCACAGAGCTACCTTCATGTATCCTCTGTGCCACTGAGCTATTTTTTCTGTGAAATCAGGCATGCACCCACATGCACCCTAGCTCTGTAAAGATTTCAGATGACATAAGACTTGTATTTCCCCATTCACCACTCCTTCACTGCATGTGTTACAGACATTAATAAGCAAGGCACTGGTTTTATCTGATCTCTCTGGATGGGATCAATACTTTGCACCTTAAAGTTTTCTAATCAGATTCTGCTGGCTCTGTGAAACCTCTAAGTCAGATGTGCTACAGAATAAAAAAAAAAAAAATTTGAACATCATCTCAAGAAACCTTCCATCTTACCATACCATGGAAAGCAGTAGAGAGAAAGAGAGAATTAACACTCAGGCAATACTCCTTCAGATACAGGTGTCAAAGTTCTCCTGGGTCGTAATCATCTTTTGTCAAAAATGGGGTAGCAGCTCATCAGAGTCAACTCCAAGCCAAGCATTATCAGATGCAAACATGGCAGAATACTCTTGCTACAGTGCAGCTTTTGCTAGGTCTTGTGAATAAGTACCAGATTGTTCTGTACAAGTGTCTTTGTACGGTAAAGCTTTATTTTTCTGCAAGGCCAGAGAGAAATAAACCTACAGCAAATTGATTTTCCACCTACAGCAAGTTGATTAGATCACATTTGCATACACCCCCTATGCCTGCAAACAGATTTTAGCTGGTTACTTTAAATATAACTTTTCCACTTCTCTTTTTAACCCTTTCCATTACAGAATACTTTAAAATTACTCATACATGTGTAGGTTTCAAGTCCAAGTTGTTAGCAGTTCTAGTATCCCTCCTCTTTAAGAGCTGCAGTATCAGCATAAAATGCCAATGGAGCAGCATTTGGTATGCTGTGACATTATCTTTAAAGAATAGAGTTAGATGGCGGAGCTGTTACCATTTTAAGGAAGTTCTTCACTATTTTGAAAAGTATAATAGATTCACTATTGAGAATGGAGCTTTTTCAGGGAACATGCAATAAACGTGACCTTACTTGGAGAGAAAAACGAATGAAATGAAAATGTTTAACTGGGAAGAGCTGTGGTAAAAGCAGTTGAAAGCAATGGTAACATGGGTTTACTGTTAGGAAGCCTGTAGCCAGTGCTCTGACAGATTAAATGATTTAAACACCACCTAGTGGGATGTTGGCAAATCCAACGACTGTTACGGTCTCCTATCTAGTTTAGCATCCTGCCTACCCCACATCCAGCCTCCAGTGCAGGAAGGGAATTTAATGAGTCAAGAGATTCCATGCAAGCATTTGCAAGAAAAAAGGTTTGGAGAAGGTACCATATATTTACAATTTTCACAGTTGCCTTTTTAATTTTAGGAAACGGTGAAGTTAGCCATTCCTCAGAGAGGTAGCTACTGCCAAGTTATTTTCTAAGGTGGCCTTGCCAGATGACTTACTCCTGCTCTTTTCTCTCCAGGAACTTTAATTGTACTGAAGCATCCCTACCCACGGCAAGTGGAAGAACCTTCCATTTACGAGTCTGTTCGAGTTCACACTGCAATGCAGACAGGAAGGACAGAAAGTGACCTTGTGCCAAATGCTCCCTCAGTAAGTTGTATTCTGGTGGGAGGGGTGCTTCTGGCCCGAGCCTAGCATCATTGCTGGAATCAGGAGTAAGACTGGTTATTAATCCCTTTATGGGTTTGTAAATACAGGAAGTCTTTGCCAAATGAGGCAAAACAAACACAGACTTGTTCAGTACAGTCCCATGGCAAATAAAGGCTTTTATAATTGTCGTCACTTCAATGCTGTCCCTGGGAAAACATTGTCTGCAGCTGACCTAGGTGAGTCTGACTATCCAAACAAAGAATATGTGAAAGATTTTCATTCTCATGTTATCTTTTATAATCATTTATCATTATTAACATTATCATGAATTAATAAAACAAATACATACATACAAAAAATCATCATATATGTTTGGGCACCTATTCTGACATTTGAGACTCACTTGGATAGCAGTTAGAGTTTCTAAATCCCTTGTAACTCATATCTAAGTGAGACAGGTGGTTTCTCCAGAACAGTTTGCTCTGAACAGAGAGGAATGTGTTTTAATTATATACTGTATTTTTTGGGAAAAAGAGGAAGAGTTATGTTAATAAGGGTAAATGAAGTTACTTGAAGAACCACTTCTGATGTGTCTCACATCAGAACCCTTCATTGCCGAGTTACACTTTAACCTCCAGAGAAGCTTGACTTCCACATACTACCAATTAAAAGGTAGTATTTTTTCAAGAACAAGTGGTAACTAGGCAAGATTTTGGTTTTCAGAGGTCTGCAGTCTCACAGCCAGGTGCCTATACAGAGTTTCAGTATCTGAGAACTCAAAGTCCAAGTGTCACTCATGATGCCAGAGAAACTGTTCAAACCCCAATTTTTCATAAAGCACATTGTTAGAACAGGTTTTTCCTCTCAAGCATGGGCTTGTTTGAGAGAAGAGAATGGCTCAGTAAAACAGCACTTTTCTCTGTTTTCATTTGAGGAGTATTTTTTGGGGGTAATTCCACTCTCAGTTAAACCCCACATGCTTCTGGTCGCAACATGTACTGAGGCAGCCATCCAGCTTTACTAAATAAAGTGTAATTGCAGCTGTTTTGCCGTGTTTGGCTGAGAAGGTGCAGGCTGGAAGCTCCCTGAGGGAGGCACAGTCTAAGGGGCTGCCTTCAGAGCCAGCACAGGGCCATGTTTACCATAGGGGTGGATCCAGCCATCAGAAGGGAGCATTGGAGCGAGGGCAAGTGGCTATAGGGAGTTTCCCAAAGAATAGGCTGCAGATCCATCTTCCTAATACAAGCAAAAGAGGGGGCTGTGGGAAATAGAAGCAGAGCTCAGCTCTAACCCCAATCCCTTTCCTTGTTACTTCACAGCTTGGTACCAAAGAAGGATATTTGATAAAACAAGGCAAAATAGTCAAGGTAAGGAAATCTTACTCATTGCATCCACTCTGTGATCACCCACAGAAGCTAATGTGGAACTGAAATTGCTCCACCTGAATTTGTCTGCAGAGCAGAACAATTTGTGTTTTGAGCAACAACAAAGCACAGCTGTAAACCAGAGCAAGTCAACAGCTTTAAAACTTTTTCTTTCCTAAGAAGTGTCAGACTAAACTCTTCCACAACAGTTACCATTCATTCTTGATCTTTCAGAACTGGAAGACAAGGTGGTTTACACTGCATAGGAATGAACTTAAGTATTTCAAAGACCAGACAGTAAGTAGCAGACACCAGTTCTACTGTTTAAACATTTACACAGGCAGCTGCAGCCTCCTTGTATCTCTGGCTTCTCACATCTGTATCACAGCTTCCCATACTGTCAGAAAGGTCAAACCTGTCAAGTAAAGTCAGTTTTGCTCATGACTTCAACAAGAGAAAGTAAATTTTATAGCTAGAAAACACTTACTATGCTCTGCCAGTCTTAGCTACTGGATAGACTTCACAGGGCTTTTTTACACAAAATCACAGAATAGTTCGGGTTGGAAGGGACCTCAAAAATCATCTCCTCCACCAGGGGAGGATACTTTCCACTAGACCAGACTGCTCAAAGCCCTGTCCAACCTGGCCTAGAATACATTTTTGGGTTGCTTTGTTAAGTGGATTTTAAGCTATCAGCACAACACAACCTTTATTGGTACCTTAGATACAACCTAACAGAGAGCATGCTGCTAAAATAGTTATAAAAATACTCATAGTATCCTTTGCATTCTTTGATTTTATCCTTTTATTTCAAGTGGTCTCACAGAATAAATAGAAAATGGTTCATTTAAAAATTCCTTCTGACAGAAATTAACCTACGGCATCTGGGAAAAACATGGGTCCCTACAGTTGCTGCTCCAATTCTATCTTAATCTGAGTAAAGATAAGAAACACCTCTAGAGTTTCTTTGCCCTTACAATGCCTCTGTTTGAGGTTCCTTCATAAACACAGCCAAACTGTTCACCTCTGCTAAGCCCTATTTCAAGCCTCTAACAGATTTTTACACAAGAGCAGACATAACTGCTTTCTCTCACCAAACATTACCGTTTATAAACAGCTAGGTTTTGGCAGGACTTTCCATCAGTTTTTATTTCAGTGCAAGACAACTTGAACTAAGTTTGCAGAATAGCATTTCAAAGAGCAGCACTCCATTAGTGACTTACCAGGCAAAGAGGTGTCGTTGTCAGGAATACTACCTCCTTCCAGGCAGCAGCTCAGTGTCTGTCTCCTGGCACTCCTGTTATTGCTGTGGGCTTGCAGGTACCTCTACAGGTGAGCAACTTGCAGCTGATACCATTTGGTATCACAGCACAAGGGGCTTTCTTCTAATGTAGGGTGTTACTAACAGCCACTGAGTCTGCAAAAATTTAAGGAAAGGTGAGAAAGCAACAGACACCTCCATACACCTGATGAAGGACCATGGAAACAGCTAAGGGTGCTTGGGCAGAAAGCAATTAAGCTGCCTCATCTGAGGTCTTAAGAGCGTGAGGCTGGAACAAATGGAGAAAGAACTCTTACACTTAGGGAGAATGACACTCCTAAGGGAGATGGGTTGCTGTTATACGTAATCTGAGCTTGTTCAAATAAACTTTTATATATATGCATGTGTACACTTACACTTCTCAGGCAGTCAAACCTATCGCTTCTGCTACAAGCACTACATTGGCTTTGCTTCTACATTTCTCCTTACCCAGCTTCATCCTTTTAAGGCACTTAGGAATTAATTAAATTTCCAACAGATGGCTAGGTCTGGTAAGACCTATACCCATGCCTTTGTCTCTGTAAACCTTGCCTGAAAGTGGTACCAAATTTGCTGCTGTGCCAGTTACATTACAAGGCATCAGCCAAACCCTCAGCAGCCTCCATGTAGCTCAAACATTCCTGCAGTAGAGATCTCCTCTGTTGCTTGTCCAGATGTGAACTGTCCTGCTCTTTTCATATTAAGCTCACTTCATATCATGATACCACTGATGTTACGCTTGCTAGGTTGGCTTTATAGTGTTACAGCCATTGTAGCTATGCCTGGAAAAACCTGTGAAGGTGCCTGTAAAGGTCTAGATGTACTGAAGATAAACTGAGACAGCCTTATCTTCTGTTTTCATATGTCCCCATTTTAAAAGCATTTTCTCTTCAAGGCTACGGAACCAATTCGAGCACTTGACTTAACTGAATGCTCAGCTGTGCAATTTGACTATTCCCAGGAAAGAGTCAATTGTTTCTGGTGAGTTGCAGTACTTTCTCCATCTTTCTGGAAAGGTCAAAATAGAAGGGGAATTTTGAAATGTAAACAATGCATGCTTCTGAAAGGTCCTTTGGTGGTTGTGACCCTGCTGATCCTCTAACTCACAAGTCTGTCAGCCAGTCTCTGTCATGGCTTTGCCAAATTACTCCTGGCAAAAGATCGGCCTATGTGTAGTGGACATTTCTAATTCTGTAAGAATCTATAATCATCACCTAGACTCATGGATGTTGGGGTCAGACACTGCTACAGGTCACATCATAACCTCTTCTGTGCCCAGATGCGGATCTTTTATGGACCTGGAGCAGTATCTCCCTGGGCTGTAAATGACTGTCACCCATTCTTGGTTAACCTCCCTCCTGGTGGCTGAATGGGAGCACAGCCTCCCTGCCCTGCTCTGTCTAAGCAACTGTTGGTACGGGCCAGCTGGGCTCAGTTGTGAGGAGAACTGCCAATTCTTCTAGCAATTTAAGAAAGCTTTATTTGCTTACAGTTTAGTGTTCCCACTAAGGACATACTACCTGTGTGCAAAAACTGGGATAGAAGCTGATGAGTGGATTAAAATCCTGCGGTGGAAACTGGTAAGGTGATGTGTGCTGTTACACAGCATCCTGGGCAGCAGCACTGCTACTGCCATCACAGACCCCCAGGACTGTGGCACCCAAGTGCTTCAGTTCTCAGCACCTGCAACAAGGGAGTACTTGTTCTGGCTGCCAGGCCAGCTAGACTGCAACATAGTTTTCACATAATCACAGAATCAATTAGGTGAGAAAAGACCTCTGAGGTCATCAAGTCCAACTTTTGACTGCTCACCACCTTCTCAACCAGACCATAGCACTGCGTGCCACACCCAGTCCTTTCTTAAACACCTACGGGGATGGTGACTCCACCACCTTCCTGGGCAGCCTATTCCAATGTTTAACAACCCCTTCTGTGAAGAAACTCTTCCTGATGTCCAGTCTAAATCGGCCCTGGTATAGCTTGAGGTTATGTCCTCTCATCCTGTCACTGGTTGCCTGGGAAAAGGGACCAACCCCAACCTGGCTACACCCTTCTTTTAGGGAATTAGAGATTGATAAGGTCACCCCAGCACCTCCTCTTCCCCAGGCTAAACACCCCCAGCTCCATCAGCTTCTCCTTACAAGACTTACAATCCAGTCCCTTTCCCTCCACTGCCCTTTTCTGGACTCAGGTACCTTCCTGAATTGAAGGGCCCAGAACTGGACACAGCAGTCGCGGTGTGGCCTCACCAGTGCCATGCACAGGGGCATAATGGATCTGCCTGCAAACCCACTTCAGCTTTTTTGGGATGCACTTTTAACAGGCATGCTCATTAGTTAGAAAAAATTACTTCCATCTCTAAGGATGTCATTATGTGCTTGGTAAACAATATGGATCATCAGCCCAGACCGCATGTCCTGCATCATGACGGCAGGAATGAGAAGACAATGTAAAGGCTTGACAGCACTACTTCCTAAAAAATACCAGGAATTGGGTTAGTTGTACTCACCCACATGCACGCAGACAAGCAGTGATGGATTGTCTTTCTGTTCCAGTCACAAATACGGAAGCAGCTGGAGGAGCGCAACACCACTCTCAGTTCCTAGCTGTGTGCCAGTGCTCCTGCTCCACTGGCAGGAATTGCCTCTCGCCAACAGGGAGGCACTGCTTACCAGAGGGCAGCTTCACGTCTCCAGTGCGGTCTGTGTCCCCTACACAGATGTCACCCAGCTCTGCACACACAGGATCCTGCAGCCCTGCGTGCCCTGGGGCTGCCGAGTCACGCACAGGGACGGTTGCAGAACCCGAGTGTGGGTTTGATACGTGTGGTGTACGTCTGTAATGCGCTTAATTCAAACACCTGCCAACTAATCACAGAAGTGGTCACTGTTCAAAACTTTTGTGGTTATTCAGAGCACTCTTAGTAATTTATTGCAAGCTCCATCACAACTTAGCATCAGTATCATGTTCTGTGACCTTGAGCCTTTTATTTAAGACAGGTCCTTTCTGGAAACATTAAGTATCTTATTACCAGAAAATGACAGAAGGAATTACAATTTTGTAAATAGTATCTATATTGCAATCCAGAGAGTAGTATTTCAAGGCCATTTTCAAAGAGACAGATGTGTGACACTTAGTTCTGGTCAAACAAATTTTTATATGGTTTAGCTTTATACCACAGCGATGGCTACAAGTGAACGCCTGTTTCAAACTGCATCTGTAGGTAATGGTGAGCAGCATCATGTAAGCACACTTGTATACAAACCAGGGTTACAAGAAACAGTAGCTGCTTCCTGGCACTCATAGGACACACCTTTAACAGCACTGTGGCTCACCACAGAGACAAGAAGTGGAACCTGAGGATGCTGGTACAGTATTCAAAATAGATGTTACATTTTGGAAGCAAAGTTTGACACACTGGAGAGGCTCAGGACCAGCTTGACCCAGCTGCAAGATCCCTGAAGTAAGATCCCCTGAGCAATCCTGTGCCTCCTCGAGAGGTGGGCAAAGAGGGGGCACCCTCTCTCCCTGCATAACAATCAAATTCATGCTGAAACAGCATCTGCTATGCAACACTGTGGCCTGTATTTGGTATTGCTCATGCAGCAGGTGTTTGGTAACTGCCCGTACTGGGAGAAGAGTACAGAAGGGGAAGGCAAAAGCACACTGGAAGAAGAAAGAAAATCTAGATTAGGACATAGAAACAGCAGTTGATTTCAACTTAGAAATTCAAAGTACTTGTAAATATTTTTATACAGACTGTTTTCTGAATAAAATGTTATTATAAAACCACCACAGGTCTTCTGTATTCCTATACTGTATTGTTAAAGCTTTGGCCTCCTTTTTCCCTTAATGAAGGTTTAACAAACTGGCATCTTCCATTTAGTTAAAAACCTTTGCTGAGTTTGTGTGAGAGAGAGGCAGCGTAAGGGGAAGAGAGATTATATTCTCCAACAGCATCACTGTCCTGTGAAAACAGCTTGGAAATGGAGCTTGTAGGGAAACCATAAACACAGCCTTCCCTTTTGCAGACCAACAGGCTGCTTCACAAAACACTGGAACAAGTTCAGCACATGGTGTCACAAACTCAAGCCAGTGAAAGAAATGGTGCTTGGGTGGGCTTGGAAGCCGTCACAGGCAGATGGGTTGAGCAGAAGCAAACAGCAAGGAGAGGCCTTTGCTGGAACACAAACACGTTTTCCCAGAAATACACACACCTTCCAGCTGCTTCTGTAATGACCAGCAACAGAAGTCCCATTCCAGCTTGGTTTAAGTGGAAAAGGGTTGACTGACAAGCTGTAATCTCTTTTTGAGCCAAGAACTCCCAGTTGTCATTTCCAGCATCACTGTTTCCCCCCAACCTGCCTTATACACCAAAGGTCAATGAGGTGTGAAAGAGCAGCCATGGCATCCCCTTGCCCAGTCTGGGGCACAGACCTGCCCAGAGCTGTCCCTCAGACCTGCAGTGCTTGCCAGTTGTCGTAAGGGGACATGGGAGGGAACAACGGGGTGGGGCTAAGAGCACAGGACTGATCCCCAGCAAAAGGGTCTCTGCACTCCCCTGGGACTTGGTATCCTTACTGCCCAACTGAGTTAGTTTTCAGCCTTTAAATTCAGGGATTTTGGGCATTTACAAACAACGAAGAGACCTGTTCTCTCTAGAGACAAGCAGATGTGCTGTGGGGTATTACAATACAACAGAAGAGTGGACCAGGCTCTGTCATTTAAAAATACTGTATTTTATTTATATTTATTTACTTAAGAAAACCTAAGGGTAAATAAGGTGAGCATCACCAGTGATGAACCCACACAAAGACTATGAGACATGAGATCTTCACAACCATATTACACAAAAAAAAAACCCATGAAGAAGTGAGACATCATTTAGGTGCTTTTAGCTAGGCATCATGAAAATCCCTAAAGCAACAGCTTCCATAGAAACAGCTTTCTTCCTAGTGGAAGCAGGATGCAGCTAGCATCCAGATTAGTAGCACTCCCTTGCCAAAGTACCCCCGTGTAAGAAAGGTGGGACATTTACCGATTGTACCGACACATCACCCCTAACACACTTGCTCTCCACACTTGCAATGCCTCCAGCCATATCTTTGCTCACTCTCTCCACCTGATCTGCTTTCCCACAGGTAGTGGTGGCCAGCCTGAGGACACACCCTGCCATGTGCCTGGTGCCCTGTAAAGCAAGAGATCTAGGGGTTGCTCCTCTGAGCCAAGGGCATTGTGCCGACCTGGCTCAGCTGGCTGAGCCAAACTCCATGGGAGCTATTTTGGTGGGCTCTCCAGTACTGCACAATACAAGAAGCATGGCCTAAAGTAACATCCACCTACAACACACTAGTAGATCATTTCAGATTCAGTACTATGTACAATTTACTCTTAGTATACTAAGGAGCTGTGGTATTTCTTCCAAGACATGTTATTTGACTGACGATTATTGAATCTTTCTGTCCACTGGGCTGCAGAGGAATGCTGCATTCTGGCTATACCATCAGGTTAAGAAACTTCAACAACCTGCCTCAGTTCTTCAAACAGGGGCGTGAGCTCCTTCTCTAAACTTACAATCAGCCCTGGAAAGAGAGAAGAGACAGAATATTCCATCAAACAACATCACTGAGAAGCCTCTCTTCAAAGCCCACAGCTCCCTCCCCCTCCCAAGTCACAGGCAGTGTTTTTCAAAGCCTGAAATGTTCCATGTGAGCCACTCACTTTCCTGTGAACAGTGGGCAGGCCCCCAGGTATGGTATCTACAGCCCCTGGCAGTAAAAGGGGCACCCAGTGCAGCACACCTCTCCCCTGCTACTGCCTTGCTGCCTCCCATAGCTACTGACGCCCAGGCAGCTGTGCCAGAATTGAATTCCTTCTGCTCATATTCATTAGCCAATGCCCTCACAAGCAAGGTTAGGGTCTGGCTGAAGGATTTCCCCACCCCACAGAACTGAAGACAAATCTGCACATGTTCCTGCAGAATGCTAACTTGACTGACAGAAAGACACTGAACAGCTAGCTTGTACACCACAGTACCTGCCCGTGCAGAAAGGGCAAAGTTAATCACAGGAGAAATATGCTTCTAGAAGAATAACAACTTCAGCAAGCCACCTAAAATCTGTAGATTTTTACTCACACCTTTTCCTTCTCACCTTCACAATATGCTGACAAAACTCACAGCAGGAGCAAATATAGCTTAAAGTGAATTCAGGAGTTAATATAGCTTAAAGTGAATTCAGGCAATTTGTTTTCAATTATTAATATTGATATTAATATTATGGGCCTTAAAATACTGCAATATTTAAAAGAAATGTGAAGACATACCTGTATTGGCATTGCTGCTAGCAATGAAACTCACCACCAAAGGTAAGCGATTGAACTGCACCACCTGCAAGGAGAGAGAAGTGCTCAGCCAGCAGCTAACACATCTTGGATGTCAGGGCTCTGATACAAAAATTCCTTCCACATAAACTCTTTCTGAAACAAGGAGCCCCCTCAGTTTAAAGGACAAGCAGGAAGAAGAGTCACGGAGGTGACTTCTCAGTGTACCTATTTATTAAGATTCATGGTTAAGAATATCAACAGAACTTACACTACAGTACAGCTGCACATGGAAAACCTGGCATTTCCCTCTGCCTCCACATTCCACAGTGTGCTGTCCACCAGAACGCTACCTCAACTGCAAACACCACAAAACACTATGGAGACCACACCCTCCACAGGAAACAGGAGGGCAGGCAGGCTTATTGTTTTAAAATACTGTTCCCTGTTCCCAGATACTGTACAGAAGTATCTGTTCTTCCATTAACAGGGAACTGGCACCTCAGGCACAGTAAGCCAGTAGCATCAAGAGAGTCAAAGCAATGTACTAATGTGTGCAAACTAACTCATTCATCCACTTATTTTCCAAACAAAGCTTGACACACTGTAGGCTAAACCAGCTGCTCAGTTTACTGCAGTCATAATAAAAAGCTCTCAGGACCACGAGAACTTGTGAAGGAGCAGAAATGTAGTAGATGATGGACTTCAGGACACCAATAATCAATTTGTGAAAAATGTGTCCAAAGCTTTCTCAAAAGCCATACTGGCAGCAAGATTAGCTATGAAGTAGACTGCATGTGCTTTAATTAATGTTTGGTGTCACTAATTATAAACAAACATTGTTTATAAAAGAGAACATAAACCATTCATAACAGATTTGGAAGACCATATGAACAACACCTACTGCAAACTCACAACTACTATCCGTTCAGAACACTTTCCCATTTTGAATCAGTAAATCTAAGGTTTTGAGAAAAATAAGAGAAGTTTAATAAATAGTGTGAAAGTTTGGCTTAACCATTTCAGCTGTGTAAGAAATAAACCACAATTACTTCAATAGCAGCCTAGTGAAAATCTACCAGAGCTTAAACAACTCTTTCAATGTAGGAACAACTCAAGTCACTGAGGACAAGGCACACTGAGGTTACTCACCTGGTACGTATTGTAATAGCAGATGATACTTTTGTTTTTAGAGAGTCCTAACTTGCTGCCCTGATCTGTGGCAAGGGCAAAGGTGGACAGAAAGCCAGGTCGCAGTGCATGTTCTGGAGCATTATCATTGGCAACTAGAACAAAACAGGAAAATCCTTATCTTTACATGGTGTCTCTGACTGCATCCCAAACCCTCATCCAGCTTAGTGCTCTGCCAAAAGCAGATCTGCTACTGGGAAACATGCAACACAACCGAGGTGCTCCCACAGGAACACAAGACAGTCTTCACGAGCTGTACATCACTTAATGCTCTCTAGATAATCAAAGCTCATTATACCAGCATCCCTCCCAGCATCCCTAAGAAAGAGTATTTTCCTTCAGGATGCACAGCCTGTGCTGATGGCCCCTTGGTTCTGTGTCCCTCACTGTCTGCACCCATTCCAGCCTTTGAACTGACTACTGGCACACAGTCACTTGGCTGCAAACAGGTGAAGATGTGTGAGTTCTGCTGGGTATTTGAATACTTTGGGGCATTGAACAAAATAAATCTGCAATACTTGAATCTTTGTATCCTTAAACTATTGTACTCACAACCTAAAGCCATCCAAAATAAGGACTGCAGAACATAAAAAACTACAGTACCAAAAAAGCCAACAAAACACTGCCAAGGTCTCTATACTACTTAGTAGACTACTGAAATTTTATTTAATTCTAGCACTTGAGATATTCAGGTATTTGGCATAACCAGAAAGATTTTTCTGTACTTCTCCACCCCCTGCTGTTAAATCAGGATTTCAGCTGCAGAGCACAGCGAGAAGCTGAAGTTACCTTTGATAACAGGCACACCATCTCTATCTGAGACTACAATAGCATGAAGACCTTCAACGCTGTGAAAAAAAAAAGAAGAGACACCATTTTAAAAACACGGTAATTAGTAGGAAAGGGGGTTTTTGTGTGAACAAATGTGCAAAGAAGGGGAAAACACTGAAAAAACCGGATGCCTTCACTAATTTAATATTTGTTCTGTTTAGTACAGGTAGTACAGGTCTGGCAGTCCCAACAATAAGAAGGGCACGCAACTGCTGGATCAAGTTCAGAGGAAGCCATAAAGTTGGTAAGAGGGCTGGAGCACTTCCCTACAAAGCCAGTCTGAGGAAGTCGGAGCTGTTCAGTCTGGAGAAGGGAAGGTTGAGTGGAGACCTCACAGCAGCCTTCCAGTATCTGAAGGGGGTTTACAGGGAAGCTGGAGCGGGACTCTTCATCAGGAACTGCAGTGACAGGCCGAGGAGTAATGGGTACAAATTGAAAACTGGGAAATTTAGGCTAGGTATCAGAAAGAAATTCTTTACTGTGATGGTGCTGAGATACTGGAACAGGTTGCCCAGGGAGGCTTTGGATACCCGACCCTGGAAGTGCTCAAGGCCAGACTGGATGGGGCTCTGAGCAACCGGGACTAGTGGGAGGCGTCCCTGCCCATGGCAGGGGGTTGGCACTGGATGGCCCTCGCCGCCCGCCCCGCACGGCCCCCGCACGGCCCCCGCAAGGCCCCCGCACGGCCCCGCGTTACCTCGGCAGCTTCTTGTACAGGAACCGCTTCAGGTCCTGCGGGCAGAGACGGGCGGCGCGTTACTCACGGCCGCTCGGAGCGGGCGGGGCAGCTCCGGAACTCCCTCCCCGCCCGGCCCCCAACACCGAGCCCGGCCCCGGCATCC
>WEKY01033595.1:0-23837 GCA_013390045.1 Picathartes gymnocephalus
CTCTCAACAAATTGCTTCTGGGTTTCTTTTTTTGTTCCAAGGACAGGCAGTCTGGCTATTTGTCCTGATGCCAGACATCCCCCTCAGAGAAGTTAGTGATGAGGCAAAATCTCAAGTGATAGGAATTCTCTAGGACAGCGCTATCAACCATTTTACGTATATCTAGTAGAAAAATCCCCAGTACTTCTAAAAAAAGCTGTTTTAATTTCAGACAGTACAATGCAGTTAAACAATTGAGAAAAGATAAAAGGGAATGTCTCACTATATACCCCATCTTGGACATTCCTGAGGGCAAGCTGAAAAGATCCACCTTTGACTTACTGCTTTCTAAAAGGTGACTGCAGAGCAAGCATAAGCTATGATTTGTTACCAGCTACAGTTATGCAAAGCTCTAATCCTAAACACAGCATAGGTGTCTTTGTGATAATGACACTGAATAATTCCCTAAATTTCTGTGGCACCAATCATCATCTGGACAATAAAAGGAACTAACACTCCCTCTTCTTGGCTTGCATATCCCCGATGAACTTTAAATTTAGCCCAAAAGCAGCATTAGTTTCCACTGCAAACTCACGATAATACTGAGGAATGGATGTTCCTGCTGCCTGCAATGCTAATGCACCACATCCAGAAAGAACGGATTGGGAACACTTCAACAGTGTTCCCACAGCTTCAAGGCTTAGAGCACAAAGCTCCACACAATATCAACATTCAGTGACTTAGTTGCTCTTCCTTGACAAACTGCACACACAGACACCTTCCCTTAAAATAATCTGATCAGCTTAAGAAATAAATAGCAAGACTATGAGATTTATCCATCATGATGAGACTTATACCATCTAAATAACTGCTTTCAACAGTGACTCTTGAAATATAACATATGACTACTATTTAGTAGTTACCTCAGACATAAAGATATCAAATATTCTCGTTGCAATTGGTAGTGGAAAAGTTGTAAGGAATATAGTTAAAAACCATGACGATGCATACATAGAAGTGTGAAAACTCTGAGACTGAAAGTGCACATAAAGCTCTGGAAGATGCTCCTGAAAAAGAAGAGGAATAAAATACACAAGTAAGTTAAGCTTCTGCTTGAATTTTTAGTGTAGACATGGTTTCGACAAATTTTGAATACAAGAAAGTAATTGATTTTTAGTACAGATAGCAGCTGTCTGTACTAGCAACAGGACTAGGAAAGATATGACTTATCATTACCAAGAACTGTACAACAGAAGTCTCAATATAGAATGTCCTAGAAAATGTCTACCCTGCAAAGCAGATTACAAAAACACTTCCTGATCCTAAGGGAAGTCAAGCTTGTAAATCCCTGAGTAACATCTAGAACGGACTACTAAAAAGAGCTGACAAAATCTAAGGCTATGTGATATCTCACCCCTGATCATCGTGTTAGAAACTGGATCACAAACAGAAACTTATTTTTCTCCATCAGCCTGGCCAGGAAGAACCTGCATTCCAAACCTGAAAACAATTTCAATTCTACATATGAGGGTATCACCTGATTTTCATCTTTTAAGATACTATAAATTGACTATGAAGACTTTGACTTTTTTCTTCAATCCAAACAGAATCAAACATTCATTGTTTAAACTGCAGCAATCCTCAAATACTTCATCAATTCCTCATGCTTCAGTGTTTAAAGCCAGTCACTGTCTGCCAAAGGTTAAAAAAAAATTGCTCGCAGAGCCACATGCATTTACTTCTGAAGTTCTGAAACTAGCTATTGACAGTCTGTTAGCCAACAGACATGCCTGCTCTTGACCTGTAACTCCCAAATTCCTTATTAACAGTTACTGAAGAGCAAGTTTGATAGATTTTGTATGTACCTGTATCATGCATTCAAACTGGTACATACAAAGGCCCAGTTCAGCCATGCTTGGCTTAAAGAGTTCTCGTAGTCTGTAATCTTGCATTAATTTAACAAACACACAGAATGCCTCTTCTTCTGGCATCTATATCAAAAATAAAAAAGCACAGTAAAAACTCTGGACAAATATAATGATATATCAGAGTAAATGCCTGGGAAGATTTAGGGTTGGGGTTTTGTGTGTGTGTACATGTGCACGCAGTGGAGTTTTTTTTTTTGGTTGTTGGTTTGTTTGTTTTGAGGTTTTTGTTTTGTTTAAGGGATTTACAGCCAATTATTCCAATGAACTTTTGTATATATTAAACTCTAGCAAATAATTTCTAAACTGAAATGGCCATCTGCAAGTTTTTTATTATATACCCTACTTTGTCATAAACCAAAAACCAATAATACAGAGGCAGCTTTAAGATAATCAAATAAATTGTGAAGTTCCCTTTGAACTCTGAGGAGATTCCATGTAATAGAAGAGAAATGAGAAGTTCATTTATTTTTGAAGTATCACTCACCAAACTAGTTTGCAAGCCTGCAATCCTACCTTACCAACAGTCTCCTGGTGAATAGAATGACACAAAGTAAATCTCATTTCATTTCCAGAGTAAATAGCTGCCCTTGACAACTCCATTGTAACAAAATTATGAAGGAAAACCATTGCAAAAATCCCCAATAAACCACAACAGTTTATTAGGCATTCTAGCATGGATTTTAAAGGTTCACATGTTTTTTAAAATTTTTACCTGCATAAGCAGTAATCCAACTATAAAAGCGCTTCCTTGACAGTAACCAACCTCACGATCCACCAGAGAGTAAGCCTGGGAAATAAAGTTAAAACTCTCAACAATTAAAACCTCATTATCAATAAAAAGTAATCATAGCTCATCCTTCTATCTTGTTAATAACTTATTCTTCCTCTCCCCAAATACAACAAGGGCAGACATCCTATCTGGAAGTTTTAGTCAGGCATTCTAGTTGCTACCTGCTGCTACAAACTGCTCTCTGATCACCTACAAAGTTAAAACTAAGGCATACCTACCAAAAATACAGGCAGTTTTCAACTACAGGAATTTGCCAAAAAAGACCACTGGCATACAAATGTCACAAAGTATTACTTTTATAGGAGACAGACCAGACAAGGAAATAAGTTATCTTCAGAAAAAATATGTGTTGCAGTTTTATTTACAAATGGATGGAATGTGGTGATCTCCATGCAGGTAGCATCTTTGTTTTAGAATTACGGAAATTACTATGATTTGGACCTGACAACTTTTCTATTGAAACTATGTTCTGAGGAAAAGTCTGACCTTCAAAGTTTAACCTCTAGTGAAGACTAAATAACGCAAGCAATGTTACATTGGCATTTTCATTTTGTGTTTGGGCACTGGAGGAACTGCACATTAGCTTGTACCTGCCATTTGCTGCAAACTGAATACTAGTTCTGATTGCCAATGTTCTTGTCTTGGGCAATGCCGTTTAATTCATGGCACACTTCATTCCATTGCACTATCAGCAGTTAGTATGTAACTTTGTTTTAATGCCAACTTGGTTTTACTTTGTGAGATATAAAACAACTTACAGGAATGCCATTGAAACTAAAATGGGATTTGTTAAACCATTCCAGTGTCTATAGTTTAAAAAAAACTTACAACACATGAAACTAGTACAAGCTCACTATATACAAGGCAATCCAAGCTGGTGCATGGTCTTGCTAATACATTTTCAAGAGCTGAAATACCAACTCACCTTCATTACATTGAACAAAACCTCCTGCCCAAGGCTATCTTTTTCTTTGAAAAAATCATGTTCAGGGTATGTTCTAGCAATGTCCCTTCTTATTAATTTTTCACAAGGAGATGTCATTTTCAAAAGCTCTGAATACTGATCCTTAATTGGCATGCTTTGAGCACTGCATAAAAGTTGCCAAACAATTGCTCTGAAGTGATGAGGTATCCCTTTTCGAACCAGTTCCTAAGGCACAAAAAGACAAATTAATTTATATTTCCTGAAAATATTACAAAAAATAAACCTAGAGAAAAAAACCACTTCAAATCAAGTTCCTCAAATGTCAGAAAAAAAATTACATTATGGCAAAAACTACTCATACAGTTTATAACCTCAATTTCAGTGGGATTATTAAGTTAACAAAAGTAAGCAGTCTCTGAATCATTTTTAGTGGCTAAATTAGCTACTGAAAGTAGTCCCTTGTCCATGGTAAGTTATGTGAAAAACTGAATATTTAAATAATTTTATACAAGAACTTCCATTAAACAGAATTTAATAAATCATGTCTATATTTCACAAAAGATTACTGAAGATAACACCCTTAGTAATATTTGTAGTAATTGAGATCTAAGAAATCACCGACTAAAAATTACTTCCAAAACAGGTAAATGACAAAAAGTAGAACTAACTGTAGCACAGCCAATTGCAACAAAAAATTTGCACAGTACAACTACCAGAAGTCATTTTACAAACTTGATAAGCTGTGTCTAATTACTCCGGTGTGCCAATATTTCCAAGTTATCTTCTAAAAAAAGGATTTAAACGCGGTTTCAGACTCTGCGCCAAGAAAACATTAAGTTTACACCTACTAAATTAACTAAATTGAGTTTATCTTTCGAAAAAACCCCGCTGGGTACTATACAATTCAAACATGCCCAAATGAGTACACCTAAGAACCTGTTACTTGTCCTTTAAGGAATCAAAAGGACAAGTAGTCTTGTTGCTTGATCTGAAAACCGAGAAAGAAGCATTATTCAGGAATTTAACAGACTGTCTTGGTGGTACATTCTGCAACTAGAATCAGTCTCACCTAGAAGATTGTCTCTTCAAGAGTATTTCCTTTAATAACAAGTATTTCTTTGATTATTATTTATTTTGAAGCCATAGTAATCTCCCATTTTGCAAAGCTTCATCCTGTTTATTCCACATATTTCTCCTACTTCTCCAACATTACAATTAATTAATGCAACACTGATAATTTTCAAAGAGACTCTTGCTTTCAAGTTTTGTTTTTCTTAAGCTTGAACTCTGCTGCAGGAGTTTTGCATCACTGACCTCCATTTTCTAATATCCCTAAACTCTCAATCCATCCTTCTTCAGAACCACCACAGTAATGCTACTCCAACTATTTCTCCTGTCTTCAATACAACAACAAGGTGTTATTTCCTAAAAGATTCCTAACTCCAAGACAAGAACCCTAACACATCAGCTTTACACAATTGTCTCTACCTATCCTTTGTCAACAACACAATTGGGCTGTACATCAGTCATCTAAAGCCTCAAAGGCTACTTATAAAGCAAGAAATTTCTTGCTAATGCCTCATTAATGTACCTGCTTGACAGAATAATAGAGTTAATCCCTCCAACTTTCCTAAAAGGAACAGCAGGAAAACACATCTACAAGGCAGCACTAAAATGATGCTACTCTACGCTGTCATTTGAACTGAACAGCAGGACTTAAGTCATCCTTCAGAAGCTCTCCATAAACAGGAAGCAACTTCTGAAGTGGATTGAGAGATGTAAAGGATGGAACACATCATCTTTGGGGGAAGGTATAGACACTTACGTCTAAAACCTAAAAACTTACCAGATTTCTAATAACCTAAGACCAGCTTTTACAGCCAGGACAAAAAGACACCCATGCTGCTACCTATGGATCTACTGGCACAATCAGGGAATAGGTATGGATGTTCTGATATTCCATCGTAAATACAGACTCACAGTTAAAGCTGACTTTTGACAAAAAAATACTGAGAATTATTTAACAGCAAAGAAAAACTTGGCTAGTTTTGAATATAATATTAGTCAGCAATATAACTAAATATTTCCTAAAAGTTACTCAAATACTCCTCAAATTGTACTTGGTCAGCTGTAAAAACAAGTGATACTTGTGACACCTGAAAATGTTCAAACAAATTCTAACTAACCAGATCTACTTATTACCATCTCACTTCTTTCTCTTGCCAGGTTTCTGGGGCCTTCTTTTCATGGCCTTTAGGAACACCTTTCCAGAAACTGCTTTCCATATGCAAGGAGGAAATCTTTGGTTCATTTTCTTCCCTTGTTTCCTCTCTCAAGTCACGTTCTCTCTTCCCAACTACTTCATACAAAAAATACTTTACTTTAGCCCATTGTTCTGCCTTCCCACAACCTATTCATAGACACACACTTCAAACTGTTCAAAAGATCCTGACACATTTGTATTCTGCACATAAAACTACAGACTACAGCCAATAAAGAACCAAAGCAGAGCAGACTTGCCTACTAACAAAAGAATCCCACGCTGCTGTGCTTACTGCCACTAAAACATGGAAAAGTTCAAAAGCACAAACGCTTTTTATTTTGAATTTAAAGTGTAATTAAACTCCACTTCTGTACATGACCACAACTAACCCTGACTGGACATGCTGGTCAAAGTTCATCCAATCCATCCAGAATTTAGAAACTATGTGTACTTCTGCCTAAGGTCATCTCTGGGGTCAACATACTTGGCAAGCACAAAAACCTAAGCTCACTGTGCCCTTCAAGTAGAATTATCAGCTCTCCTATTAAGAATGCTTTAAGAAGAGAGCTGCTCAGTATACAGCAGCATAGCATACATATATATAATCAGCATACATATACATAAACACAGCATCAAGCTATCAGATGCCCTTAAGCTGATTTTCAGTAATTCCATTTTTGGAAACATGAAGCTAATCATCCCTGTACTCATGGAAATCTCTCATCGGAGGTAAACTGAAAGCTATAGTATTCAAGATACAGTAAATGCATCTGGTTTTCAGCAGGAGACATTTGCTGGGTGACAGCACATGGGAAAGTTACATAGGAAGCACTAAGGCTTAAGGATGGAAAGATTCAACTGAAGTCTGTATTACATATTTATTTAAAAAGAATAAGCCCATCACAAAGATAAAACAGTATCACTTATATCAGATTAAAAATTAAAAACAGTTTCCATTACCTTAACTTGCTTTTCTTTCTTTTTCCGTACATCTTCCCATTCATTTACAATCCTCCCCCACAGGATCCACGAGTCTTCTTCAAGATGGCTGAGATTGCTAGAAGCTGATGAACTAGATACAAGAGAAGATCCACTATTTCTTCTTGACCCATTTACTGATCGTAAGGATTTGCTATCTGTTTCCAAGAGTCTGCAAAGAAAGCACACAAAAATCAAATTCAAGTTCTTCTAATCAAAGGACCACACTATTCATTGTTTTCTTGACAAAGAATGGACCCAGATGTTCAGTGAAACAGTTTTACCAGCATTCATCTCGACTAAATGTGAACTGTTCACTGTTTGTTTTCTCTTGAGATCACAAGTAAATCTGCAGACAGAACAGTTCACACTGCAGCATTTTAAGAAACAAATAAAAATGTCACCCACAGTTGTCATGTATCAGAAAGCCTAAGGAAGTTAAATATTCTCAATGATAACATCAAATGTCAAAGAACTTTAAAAAATACAGTCATTTAAAAGACAAAAAATTAGCCTCCTAGAAGTCTACCTGATTACACTTCTTTAAAATTGACAGTGTAAATAAAGACTGAACAATTAAAACCTTTGAAGTAATTTTAAAACAACTGACATTTGCTGACAACTGCTCACAAATCAATACGGTGTTTTATAAATGCACAGGAGAAATCCCAGACCTACAGACCAAGGACAAGGCAACAGAAGTGATTAGTAGAGCTAATGAATGTGCAATTAAAGTGAGGAGTTCAAACGTGAGAACCTCTGGGGTTATCCAGCAGCAAAGTATAAATAAAGATGTGTCAAGTGCTAGACAAGTTCCTGAGGAGACTTCCCTGTGAGCTGGTTGCTGTGGCCATCAACTTGGCAAAAAGGCAATGCTTTGTTTATCGTCAACTAATATTGAGCCCCGTAAGCAGAGAGAAATTTTTTAGAACATGTGTTAGGTAAGAGCAAGAATTCAGACTAAGTTGGAAGTGTTTTGTTATACCAAGGGCTTCACTTGGGCTTTAACTTCTAAGAATTCCAACATCAGTGCATCAGAGCCATGTGGTTGAATAAGTTCTCAAAAATTAGCATGAAAGTTAATCCTCCAGCATTTCAGCAAGGTCAGATTATATTTTAGATATTAAACAAATTATAACCCAAGGCATATTGTATCTGAGACGGTACAGAAATCTCAGCATACCTACAATTTTTAAGCTCTCTGCTACAATAAAGATATTTATACTAGCTTTCCCTGTTCCCAGCTTTCACCTACTGGTGTTTATGAAGGTAAAGGAAAAAGTAATTTAATTCATGAAGACAAGTAGTACAATTTCTGCAGCAGTATTTTGTTTGGAAAACAGTTAAATGGTAATACTTTCATAAAAAAAAAAAAAAAGCAAAGCCTTTTCGAGAAAACATTTCATTTGGCATTTTATTTCTTAAAAAAAATATTTTCAAATAAATTTCCATTTATTAATGGAACGCAGAAAATCTAGCTTTGAAGAAAATACTTTAAAAATCCACTTCATATATTTAGAAACCTGGCTTATACTGATGCATAATGAAAATTTAGTTTGAAACTCCTTCTTTCAATCCAAGAAAATGCCTAAACACCAAATTCAAAGTAATCACAGAGGAAAAAGCATAGAATAAATACCAAGATTATAAAAACAAGGTTCTAATGAGACATGTCCAGTTTTCAGAGTTTTCTGTAGAAGCTATACTAAATTTCTGCAATTTGACCTTACCTGAATAAACTCATTGTCCTTAGATTTGAAAACAGGAAGTTCTTTTTACAGTAAGTCGCAAGTTCTGTGACGTTTAGTCACTGTTTTCCTTCATTTAGAACTTTATAAATGATTTACTAATGCCAAACAGTTCCACCAGGACTCTGGACTGAGCTTCCTCTTTATTCTGCGGGGACTTTCAGTATAATTAGATTACAGAATGCTACAAGACATAGCTTGAAACAATTTGAGTTCTTCCCTTTTCTAACTGTTTACCTAATTCATATTCTCCTTCTGACATAAAAGCCTACAAAAAACAAGAAACCTTTACAAACATCCACAGCAGCAGTTCCTCCAGCAAGTACAAAGAATGGTTCCCTGTGAACAGAGTACAATTCCTTGTCAACAAAGTGCCACTGTGCTAAACTGCAGATGCAAACTGTTCTGAAACTACAGTGCAGCCAGTGTAAGAGCATCGAATTTCAGTATTAAAGGGCAGTATCTCACCAGCAAAGACAAACTTGGTAATTCACACACAACTACTAGTGTGGGACTAACAACATGTCTGGCTAAAATGAAATAAAACCAGACAAGATTTGCTAGTTTACTTACTAAATGAAGAAAGCTGACTTGAGACAGAAAGCCCAAGCTCACATTCTTCTTTCAACAAGCCAGGTAGTCTGACTGCAGGCCTTAATGAGAAGACTCTAGATGTAAAGACATTACACTCCAACATAGATAAGTAGTCCAAAGAACAGTTCGCTTTTCAAATACAAATTAGCCACTTTGTCATGAACAGACTAGAAAGCCTCAGATTAAATGCAAATTAGCTTCTTAAAAGTGCTATTTAACTATTTTTTGCTTTATTTGATCATTTTTCATTTGCACAGCAAAAATTACATGGAGTTAACCTTCAAAGAGACATGTTCCCAAAACACAAGGAAGAGCATATGAGGTGGTTCTAGAGGCTTCCTTCTATTGTTAAAATTTGGACGGATATATCAAATTCCCTGCAAACTATGCTGCTTTCAGGCTGCAAAATGCAGACATGAGAGAAGACATGCCAGGTGACACACAGGCATTGCCCCTCCTCCTCCCAGTTACTGTCTTCCTCCAGTGGAAGTTACTACCCTCAGAAGTAACTCAGTAGTGAAAAAAACAAACAAACAAACAAAAACAAAACCCCAAGCCAAACAATCCCCCAACCAAGAATAAGAATAATAATAAAAACCCAACAAAAAGCACACACACACAAAAAAACACACCAGAAAAAGCACTACCAAAAGAAAATCACCAAAAAACCCCCAAAAACCAATCCCCCCCTCGCCAACTCACCAAACCAACCAAAAAAAAAAAAACCAAAAAAACCCCAAAACTCTAACAAACCCACCACAACCAAAAATAGAGTACCTCAACTGCCTCAGTGCAAAGTCCAGCACACTCACAGAGGATGGAACAGAAGCTAGTTTGAGCTAAACTGCCAAACCCTTCACTTCACTACAGCTCAGGCACAGCCATCTTCAGTAGGTAACAAGGCCCTGCAGCTACCTGCCAAGTCTAAAAATCTACTTGGAGCTCAAGTTGTTTACAGCCAGCCTCTCAAAAACTATTGAAAAATACTTGTCAAATACAACCAAAATTTGCAAAAGGACAGATGACTTAGGAGTCCTGCCTCAAAAGTTCAAATGAGTATGGGTTCTGGAAATCCAGCATTAAGAAATTATACAGTCCAATTTGATTTCTTAGTGATATTGTGAATTTGCAATCACTGTGCACATTAGGAGCAACTGATCCACCTGAAAGTTGCATCTTGAATTGTACATGGTGCAGATAAATATGCACCCATGGAAAGGCTACCAGTAAAATTGTTACTTACTACACACAAAAAAGCAAGATGAACAGAAAAAACTGATTAGGAAGTTATTCTTAATTAATTTAATATATTATGCATCTGGTACCGCTAGTGTAAGAGCAAGAAGGTGGCTGAAAATGGTTCTACCTCTGTACATAGCAGGTTATGTAGCAGAAACAAGAACTGGATAAAAGTGGAAAAAAAATAATTGAGAAATATTTCGATTTCAGGAAATTAATAGAAAGCATAGTTTTGATCTTAGAACATAAAGTTATACACAAATCTCATCCCTGAGATACTCTACTTTAAACTGGACACTAAAAATCACAGTCAGTGTAATTTCTTACTATTAGAAGCAGCTTTAAACACTCCTGTAAAACCAGGAGAGAAAAACACCTTCTAGAGTGCCACAAAAACATAACTTGTAAAAACACAGCACAGGAATACAAATTCTTAAACCTCTGGGCTTTCAAACTGAAGTGTTGTGCCATGAAGTTTTAACTAATTCCCCTTTAACAGCCTCTATGCTACAATTGCAATAAGCCAATTTTAGTCTCATTACTGTACTTTGAAAAGCAAAAAGTTTTCCATTCACCTGTTCTGCTCCTCAAGTTTAGCGAGTAATTCTAAGTCGTCTGGGCTCAGCTGTGTTGGTGAGGACGGTGAGAGGGCGGGTGTGGACAGAGTGGTGGAGGGGGATGTGGTGTGGAGGGAGGCAGATGGACTCGCCACCTGGCTGGCCATTTGACTGACGGTGTGAGATACTGTGTTCTTCACCCATGAGAGAGTGGAGCTCAGCTTGCCTGCAACCTTGTCTGTCGCCACCTGTTTTGACAAAGAGAAGAGGATGCAAAAGTTGTCCTTTTTTAACTCCTTTTTTCCAGCAAACCTGCTGCATCGAACAAAGGAAAAAAAATATACAATATGCACAAAGCAACACTGAGATTATTTATTTCTCCAGGACCCCAAGGCTGTCAGAAGTAACACAAGCATCACCAGCAATACAGTATTATAGAAGTAACATGCAACTATGTTGCTAATGCACAAAGACAAACCCCGAGAAACTCCTGATGTATACTCACAGAGCTCATCTCTGCAGTACAGAAATACCACAGGATCCAGGATCAGCTCCGACTTCCCATTATAAAAATAAATAGAAATAAAGCTTATTTTAAAACATCTTGATAAACTAAAATAATGGCACAGAAACTGTAGAAATACAGATAGAGAAACAATCAACTACTTTACTGATAGACACTGAAGCAGAATATCAGTGTAATCCCCCAGACCACCCACTGCTCACCTTCACTAATCCCTATAGTGCCAGGACAGAGGAGCAGGGGCACCACATTTCTAATTTACACCAAACCAAAACATCTTCTAGCACTGCCAGTGTGCAGAAAACAGTCACAAAGAATCTATGCCCATGAATCTACAACAGCTGAAAATCTCACAGTAAGGCATCACACACTGCTGCCTCTTTTCTTTCCTCACTTTCTGTTCAGGTCACTCCTACACCAAGCATCCTTGATCCCCAGTCCCACTGCCAGTGCCTGGACAGATCCAGAGTTTTGGGGAAAAAGCAAGAGGTGCTACTACTCAGGGAATCAGCAGGCTCGGGAAAGAAAAGGTGAACTGGTGCTGATCATTATCTGCTGCTACTTCTTGACCAGTGCTATGGAAAGAAGAGCAGCTGTTGGGGCATCTTCCAGTGAACCCCTCACTAGAGCTTCCCTTCAGCATCTGAAAATACAAGAGGCTTTGACATACAGTAACTCAGAGTTTAATCCTTTCCCAACCCAACTCAGGAAATCCAGATGCATCTCAGAGGAAGGGCTAGCTGCCTAGTAAATGTTAAAACTTGGCAAAACCAAGGCTGAAGAGGAACTTCTGAAGTGGTGTTGCTGGCAACTATTTATTTTGAACTTTGCTGATTTCCTCAAAACACTGAATTACTCAATGCCACAAACAATTCTGCTGTATAGCCTATAAATAATTACTAAGATACTAAAGACACTGAGCTACAGGAAAAAAAATGCCTTCCCTAGATCCTCCAACAGAATCTAATTAAAGCAAAATTTCAACTGAAATTAAAAATGCCATCTCATCACACTGTGCATTTATGTGAAGCACAATATATAGACTGAGTGACTGGTTGCTGAAACAGAAGCTTTTATTTGGATGTAATGCTATAAAGAACTTCCTTGTCAATCAATTCCAGCAGTATTTTATTTTCATTTCATATCAAAAAGAAGACATACTGAATGCCTTCAGAAAACAAGAGGAACACCACAGGCCAAACCCAAACAAGTGGTACCCAACATTTCCACTTACTCTCCAACAGCAACATGATACCTAAGAGCTCTCCTAGAAGACTAGAAGTTTCCAATTTCCATATGCTTAGCATTAATTCTGAAAATGGTATCAAATTTTGCTAGAAATCTTCAGAGGCAGGGATGCAAACCAAAGGTGGATATAGTAAGATACCAACATAAGCATCAGAAAGGTCCAGTTGGTTCTTGTCACTGTTGAACAGCTAAAGTCAGGTATAACAAAAGAAAAAAAACAAACCAAACACAACAACCCAAAACACAAAGATACCAACATATATCTTTTAAACATAATCTTGGAAAAATATTGCTTCCAACACTAGCATTTGGCACCACCTTTTATAAAAGAAAGGAACGAAAATTACTAGAGGTTTCAAAATTCTAAGTTGAATACATGCATTAGTATTTCACTCAGTCTATATCCTTTATTCACTATTGCTATGAAAGGATAAATTACTGCTGTTTCACTTTGAATAGAATCACCTTATAATGAAGGTAACTCATACATCTCACTTCAGACTGATTATTTTCTCAAAGACTTTAAACTGCTTAAAATACCACAAGTAATGCGACTATTCCAAAAATAAATGCTGGCAGAAACAGGGCCAATCTTAACACAGTAAAAATGACTGCCATATGCAGCAGGCTTTAGGAGTCACCCGCTCTAAGAATCTTAGGTATAAGGATTAGAAAAGCAATGATTTTGAGTAATACCCTATGTGGTGCAAACAGGAAGAAAAAACACACATTCAATTTTTTATCTTTTCACAAAGTAAAGTAACTGGGAAGACTTAAGGCATAAAACAAAATTCAAGGTCAATCTGGCTTATAAATGATGAGGCTTACACTGTACAGTAAGAGCTGAAGGGGGTGGTGTAGGGACAGAAATGAAGAATCTTGCTAACATTCATTCACCAACATATCACTGAGCATTAAAAAAATTAACTCAAAGTTGTGTAGAAGCCAATTACGTGAAGAATATCACAAAGTATGGTCAAGAAAACTATGCAAGGCAGCAGTTAAGTCAGTCAAAACAATGTGCCTAACAATACTGTTTCTCAGGGCAGCTCAGAGGTTCATTAGAATGTATCAGAGAATTAACACCCCAAAACTACTCCTAACCAGCTATCTGAAAACATTGTCACACAGAGCAGGCAAAGTGCACAACTGCCAAAAGTGAATTTTGAAGATCAAAAGGCTCACAGTGAAATTTGCATCAAAAACAGGTGAAGAATTTGTTTGGGGGAAAATAGTTATGGCAGTCACCTAGGGCTAAGCTAAATTAAGAAAAACACAATTCTGATCTAACAGCTAACTAGTCACACCTACATCCTTTTTGCCAGGCTTTTCCAGATTTCCTAAATATCTAAAGCCAGCTCTCTTAAATTGTCAGCATCAGTGAAGACTCCTGAACCAAGACATGAAGGTATTTAGCTATGTGTTCATCATCCATTTCCCTAAATAGGACACAGTAACAGGATTTCTTATATTTCATCATTTCATCTACCTTAATTTCAAAATTTATAACAGTGGCAGAAGATTTCAGAGTTAATCTCTGAAATGTGATTTAAGACCTTCCAGAAAACAGGTCACTGAAATTTGAAAACGAGAAAACTTTGGGCTGTATCCCAAGAAACCTGATCTGAACAAATGCATACCTCATTAACAAAGATTATTCTATATCTTTATGGCTCTAGTAAACTGCCTCCAGAACCCAATATGCATCAGAACTAATTGTAAAATAAGTCATATGCACAGTTTTTAGCTTTTCTTTCCTGTGTGGTTTTACTCTGAGAACAAATTGGTATTTTGATGAGAAGAGGAAATAAAATACTCTGATTTGGAATTACAATGTCCAGAAAGTCAATTATAAAACACCAGGATTTTTGAAAGTATATAATGAGTATATAATGTCATTGGTAATTTTAGGGGTTTGATTTTGCTTGTTCCTTTTTAGTATGTCTTTTCTTTTGGTTCCCTTTAAATACTAACATGCAAATAGAACTTAAACTAATAGAACTTCTAAATTGTAATAGAAAATCACCAGCAATAAAGCAAATTATTTTGATGGTAGTTTATTAGTAACATTGATTCTCTTCAGGGAAGTATGGAAATAGTTACATTTGTTGAGCTGATTCTAGTGATGTGGAAAACATGGAATACCAATATTAATATGTAAAGATCCAGTTACTTCAACTATTTTACCAAATTTAAGCTTCAAATCTATAGTTTGGTTTAATTATTTTTTTTTCCTCCCGTGAAGACCAATGCACCAGCATTCCTATGGACACACTGAGTATATCTGCCTTTTCAACTCTTTACCCTCCTCTTAATAAAGACTGAAAATCCCTACTACATCACAAGCTTTCCAATACCATGTACACCATTCCATCCAACAGCACAGCTGTACTTGGCTGTCACTAAACCACCGACCACTGCTGCTTCCCACCTTCCTGCTGACAACCCCTGCAACAAGAGATCTGTCACACACCAAGACTCGTACACACAGTACCCAAGTGAATCCTACTGATTCCCAGGAGATCTGAACCTCTCCTCTGACAGCACAAAGGAGAGAGCTACAGGTTTCACTCTAGCCCTGTCAGAGAAACTGAGGCTCCCCCAGCTACAAATCACAGTGACATCAATGAGAACACATTTAGTATGAATGACAGCAGATAGTTTCACTGGGCATCGCCAACTCCAGCAAACAGAAAAATCTGTATGAGCATTTGGTTTAACCTCCCTTATTTAGAGATGTGATTTTGCTTAACACAATATTCTGGAAAGACTCAAGAGAACAAGTCTCATTAAACTTTCATCTTTGGTTTTTTGGACAGGGTCATCGAGGCTTTCCTAAACAACCATTTCTTTAAAAATCTGGTTGTTACTATTTTAACAGATACATCTGCAGGCCTGCAGCAGTGTCTGCCTTTTACCTGCAAGAATGATGCTCTGCACTTCAGTTACAAAGTGTCCTTTCCTTTGCTGCTCTTCATTGCAGTGGAAAAGAAATTGTAGTCATGTGCTCAGGTTTGTAGCAGTAACAAGGACAGGCAGATGCATCACAGTGCCCCTTCTATGATCTTAGCCAGGTCACAGTGGTAAATCCAACTGCACATGAGACAGGACCTTTGTCGTTGCCCTCGCACCTCTGCCGCTCCCCCCCCACTGCTGGAGCTCTGCCGCTTGCGGAGCTGCTCCAGCCCGGCGCCTTCCCGGCCAACAGAGCTCGAGCCCAGGCTGCTCCTGAGTCCCAACACTTCCCAGATCCAGGCGAGCTCTCCACCCCTGTTCAGCTAAACAGCCCAGGCTGGAAGTCTCCAGTTTACAGGATTCTTTGCTCAACTCATCTCAGCCAGTTTTTCAACTCCGCAAAGGGAACTGGTTTCCTTGTTGTTCCCAGCATTTTTCGGATGCTGAAATCCAAGTTACCTTTAAGGTAACCTCCATTGGCTGGGATGTATCCCAAACCATTGAGAACGCCATCAGGATGTTCAAGCTATTCCTAATTATTATTAATATGTGATCAAAAATAGAATCAACTGATTTTAAAAACGTGCTTTTTCTCTGGAAGGGGATCTCTCAAGAACCTGCCAATTTATCCAAGATTTTGAACACAAATGCTACTTCCAGCCCACTCCTGGGATACCAACCTGTTCCACTGAAGATGGCCAGGTCTGGAGAAAAGCAGGCAGGGGCACATCTTCCTTACCCTGTGCAGGACATATAAAACTGAGCAGGCATCTCCCAGCTCCAAAGCAGGCACACTCATTCAGGCTCCCAGTCCTATTAACAGGTACACTGCTCCTGGCTTGCCAACGAATCCAGAGCACAGAAACAATTCATTGGCATCTGCCTGCCTGAGGTCATCCAGATACCTCCTAAAGATATGTGTGAATTTTGAGTTTGAACATATTGATCTTTAAAAAGATGGGGAGACACCAGACTTAATTTCCAAAGGCTTTGTTCTCTTATGCATTTTCCATTGGGAAAACAGAACTACCAGCAATTCTCATCCACCTGATGAGTCAATCAGGCAAGACACAGACCTGACTGCTACATCCTCTAAGATAGTGCAAAGATAACAAATGTTTATGTTGATACTAAACACAGAGGCATGATATGAGGCATATATATGCCAACTAAAATATATAAAATCTAGTATCTCAACTTTATGTTTAGTATCTTTAATTAGCTGATGATTACAGGGCTTTACTACCAAGAGGACTACAATACTGTGTTTAGTTTTCCAGATTACTCAAAGGAACACTGCAATGAGGCTGCATATAAAATATTTTAAGTAAGACCAGCTATGGGTAGACTGGAACATTCCACATTACATACAAATATATAAACTTCTTTCCCTGAGAACATTCAGGTAAAGTCCAGCACCTTACAGAAGGCCTAATTATGTTAGCAACCCATGTATTTGCATTTGCCAGACAAAATCTGTTTTTTCTTAAAAAGGCTATTTAGATTTCTTTTAAAAGGTATTTCACTGCACACGTTGAATTCGCTTACTACCTTTTTCCTGCATTTCCCTCAGGAACATTTGTATCAAAGGATTATAGATATCTTGATTACCCAAAAGATTACAGATATCTTAAAATACTGTCTGAATTATTCTTACCATATGACAAAGTAAAAATAACGGCAAGCCTTACACAAACACTACTGTATGTATCAACTGCTTTCAACTATTTCTTCTCTTCATGAAAAGAGAAAGAAATGGGAACTTCCAGAATACAGGAAGTCATCTCCATACTACTCTACATATAAAAAGAAGTCTGATATAATTGGGTCTGAAATAGTATGTGTGGTTTTCAAGCCAGTTTTATAGCATTCCACAGACCCACTCTCCTTCTTGCTTCAAAGTTAATAGCATTCTAATATCTGTAGAAAAAATTAAACCAACTCAGTCAATGCCACAAGCAGGAGATGTAGCTGGTGAGTCAGCCTGCTATTATGCTCCCTATTTTAGCTGATAAGCTAAAATCCTAATTCAGGGCTCAAACATGGCTTCACTATAAACTTCATTTGGGTCTTTTACACTAAAAATTCATGTAACTGATTTCTGCCAAAGTGTGAGTGAGAAGTCCTCACCTATCCTCATATTCCTGATTTTTCTTGTAATATCACCTAACAGTAGTCGTGAATATCATGGCTAGCATTCCCTAGTTTTCATTTCACTTGATACACACTAGCTCTCCAAGTCTTTCTGAAACAAAAAAATGAAACAGTCTAACATTTTGGATTGTATAAAATTTAGGCTATCAGACAGCTTTGCATAGCATCATTTTTTAAAAGTCATCATCTGACTAACATGTCATGGGGTTTTGATGGTCCCAAAGAAACTTGAAGTGGCAGTTCACATGTACAACTAATATATGAGGTGTTTTAAAAAGGAACTTCATTAGAAATGTTGAAGAACCCACTAAAGGTTGAAACCATTGCTCAAAGTCATATTAGTAACATTTCCATCACTGACCAAGTTGTACTAGATTTCATTTCTTTCCAAGAACAATTCCAGGTTTTTAATCACCTCTGTAGTCCAGTGTGGTTTACAGTCTGTCAGGCATTGTCCCAATGTGCTAAGACAAACCACAGCGCTTTTACTGACACTATCTTCTGTCTATCTAGAGATGGCCCTTTATCAGAGAAAGTTTCACGTCTGACACAGGAATGTAACAACCTTCAAGAAATGGAGGCCTTCTTTCAAGGGAAAAGAATTAGATACAGTACTTTTGTACAAAAGATTGCTGAGAGCTCCTCAGAGCTGCAAGAGAAAATACTGATGGACTACAGCAAAAACTTTCAACAGAGAACTTCCTTTTTTCTCTTAGATCTCAGTTTGGAAAATTTCTCTGTATTTGAGGTTCAGCATGCCAATGACACACACGTATACTTGAAGGCCCATCCCCTTGGCTAACAAAACAGAGGAAACAATCAGATTAATCAGCTAAAATAAAATCAACCATATCAAGTCTTTTTATGCAATAGATTGGAAGATTTAGGGATTTTGTCTTTTCAGTAAAATGCAACTCAATTATTTAACTGGAGTTCAACTACCATCAGGCACTTACAAAAGAGTAACACCCTCTGAAGAACATGTTTATAATTATATCCCCTTTCTACAGATTTTACTTTCCTACTCCTTCCCCAAAGCTTAGCTTCCTCCTGGAAAGGAGACAGGTCTAACATCTACACTAGATTGGGACAAAAATAAACAAAAGTACACAAATGTAGTTAAATTTACTAAAAGCTTTAGGTCCATATTTTAGAAGTGAGAAACAACTAAGCCATATTTTTAAACATTCACTGACCCTTAATCAAAACCAATGTTTTTAACATAACTCTTCATTTAAAAAGGATACAAAATTTACAAGCAGTTAAATTGGTAAGTTTAAAAGGATTTAGTATCTGACACATGAAAACATAACATTCCATGCAACTTTGTTTACGTACTAACAGCTCAAGAATTTTCTAGGTCAAATTCTCCTTTTTTACAGAGACCAGATAAACTTATGTCACAATGTGCAGGTTAGAACCAAAATGCTCACCTCACATTTACCAAGCTGTGCACAGCTCCCTTTCCAAAGGGATGTATGAAATGAGACTTAATGGAGAAACCAAAGGACGTAAGCATGTCCCTTATGCACCATGGGAACACTTAAAACTTTATTAATTACTTTCTAGAAGTGAAAAAAAAAAAACAAACTCCATGACAGAGGTTGGTGAGACCCTCACCTTCAGGATATTCCTCTCCTTCAAATGATCAGCTAAAAGGCCAACCTTCTATCAGTTACACTCAAGAGTGAAACAGTTTTCTAAATGACTGACTGGTAACCAGCTTTTCTTGTGAACTACAACTCATTGCTACCTGCAGCTGCTGGTAGACAAGAAATAGAATGTAAAAGTTTCAGCAGTGAGAAGCATAATTAATTAGTAATTTCCACATAGGAAAGGTGTCCAAGCTATCCAGTAAACAGAGCAGACATAAACACAGCTGCAAACATGAAGAGTCAATGCTTTTAACACAATCCATGCCAACATCTGAGGTCCTGCAGTAATATTCCATTTTGTCCACTAGTTTACTTACCATAGCCATGACTTGCCTTCACAAGCACTTACAGCATAACTGGAAGCAGTGTATTTTTGTGCTGTGGAAGGGTCTCCCTCCATGCTGCTCAAGTCTGTAATAGTGCTCCTGCAGCCTTCTTTGAGCACAGCACAGAGAAATCTAATTTTCTTTAGATATTTAATAAAGAAAAGGGAAATGGCTCTTCAGAGAAATGATGCATCTGCTCATCATCAAATGAAGTCAGTTATGTTCTGATTAGTTGGCCACTGACTTCTGCACTTTTATTTGGAAATAAGGGCCTGTTTACTTCTTTCAAAACAGCCTACTAGAGGAAGAACACAAAGGAGATCAACGAAACACAGGAGATTTTTCATGTCAGCCTGACACCAAAAAGTTCATGTAAAAATCCCAAGCCCATTTGAACATAATGTGTCTCATTATGGAATTTAAACTTCCTTTGTAACCTTGTCTTTAGAAAGACCGATCACAATTCTTTCTCCAAAGGGCTGGGAAATACCAAGACTTCAGACAAAGCCATAAAGTTCCACCAGTAATGCATTCTAATGGAGGAAAAACATTACTTTGCTCAATGAATATTGGGTTTTAGCTCTACTGTTTCAGACAGCATAGAAGCTGGAATTTCCTTTTACCATGCCTGGAAGTAGTTCACTGCTTGAGCTACATATAATCAAGAAGAACGCATGAAAAATGAGAGACATAAAACTAACTTATACACAACAGTTATGTTGACAGTACATGTTCAGAATGTTAGGTTTGGGCTAACTAATAAGTTTTTACACCCATTTAAAGTGACATTGGATAGTTTTAGCCTTCTATAAACAGTAAAATTCTAAAAATTAACAGTAAGCTCCTCTAACATCTTCTTAGCTACAAGTGCAGGGTTAATTTATGGCAACAACAATTCACTACTGAAAGATTGACCCTATCTGCCAGCCTGATGAAAACAGTGAAAAAAATATAGTTAATGCAGAAGATACTGATTCTGCATGCAGATTCTGATGAGACAGAATTCTAAGAACATGTTATGATGTCATCAAACAGGTGTTTAATGCTATGCTAAGAATCACTAAGATTTAGTCATGACAATAGGCCATAAGAAAACACAGGAGTTTGGGAAGTTCAATATCTTACCATATAGCAGAACACATTAAAATAGCCTACTACCAAATTACTAAGTTTGGATTTGGTTTTCTTTCTTTTTATTTTTCTCCCCCCAAAGGACTGAACCGTAGAAGCAAAAGCAATATTGGTCACACAAGATGATAAAGTAACATAACTCATCAGAGACAGGTAAAGTTTGTTCAGGCAAAAGAACAAAAAAATATTTGGTGAAGGCTTTTGGCTGCTTTCCAGGATAGAAATTAGGGTAAAATAAGTGTCCACAGTCATTCTACCACACGACCTTACTTCTTATCCAGAATAAAGACCCACCCTAGTATTTTACTTCAATTCCAAATACACAACTGCCTCGCTGAGACTGGGGAGGATCACTAATACAGACAATTAGCAAACAAAGCTGGCAGTCACACTCTCAACATCATCCCAGTCATCATGACTGAAAGGAGATCCATTGCCTGAACCCTAGAGCAGGCCCAACACTTCTGAGGCTGTCCCAAAAACAGCACTTGATGGCTAAACTGAATAGTTTACAGAGTTCTCAGAAGTTAGATGACATTAAGAGTAATTAAGGAAAAATGACAATTCACTAAATCACTTCTGCTGCTCCCTCTGAATGGATGGTTTCTGTGCACACAAATACAACAAAAACACATCACAATTGTGTGTAAAATGAGCAAAGCCACAGCAGGGTCCAGGCACTGTCCATCATCAACTACCCATTTCTTGCAACCACCACTTGCTGGAGAAGGAAAGGATGCATTGCAATGCACAGACACTTGAGCAGAGTTCACTACAATGAAAGGCAGACTATTCCCAACTCAAAGGAATCCAAACTCAAGCAACAGATGATGTTGAGTGTTACAAACACAGAAGACGCAAGGCTTGAAATCAGCATGCTACCAACAAACTTCAGTGTCATATTCAAGAACTTCAGAGAACACATCTAACAACTCAAAATTATTAATTCCTATAATATTTACTATTTGCCTTTTTTAAAGCTATAACTGTTTTAATTGGGCCTAGAAAAAAATTTAAGAGACTATAATCAAGGCAAGTATAGGTTGGTTTAGAAAGCAATAGTCATAAACTCAGGGGTAGTTTTTATAATTGTTTCTTTGATCAACCAGAAAAGATTTTTTCTTTTAAACAATGCACTTGACACTTAAAATTATATGCCAAACGTTAAAGTCTGTCTGCTCCTTAAGCATTAGAATTTTTTTTTTCTACCAGTTAAGGAAACTTAAGAGTAAGAAAGGGTAAACATAATCTTAAGTATGCATATCTCCAACTCAGCTGTTTTCTCCCTTCTAAATTGTGATATTAGAACCTTGAAATAGCAAAGTAAGCATTTTTGTTTTCCAAAATTCACTGACAAAGGACTTGTCTTCCCATTTTTAAAACTTCTCTGTTTACTATCAGTCTTACCCAGAAAAAAAAACTTACAGTAACTGTTAAGGCATGTCACTTTCTCCATCCCATCTTCAGCCATAAATCTGGAAGGGCTTTTGTCTTATCTCTTCCTTTCAACTACTCCAACCACCTCCTTCTTATTTGTTCAACAGCAATTAAACAAGTCCACAGAAGACACAGATATGAAAAGCAATGCAAAAAACCCCAACCAAACACCACCAACATTACCAAAACAAAATATCCAAGGTACCAGCTGTAGCTCAAGAAGTCTTTAAGCCTCAACCTGCGGGAGTGTAGGAAGAGCTATGGGAAGGGAGTAGGGCTGAAGCTGTTGAAGATTTCTTCTCCAAACATCTGTTCCTCTTTGAAGTACTGTGGGGCTGGATGGACACTCAGTGACAATCACTACAGCTGCTGTCAGCCCACTTGATAAAATTCAGGCAATGCTGACTCATAATACTGAGTGCTTTCCTCCTGATCATGCCCTTCTTTCACTGGTTGTCTCCATTTCCTCTCCTAATCCTTACTGTAGAAAGAACTCATATCTATGTATTTCAAAATAAGCCTTAAATCTTTATAAGCATAAATAGAGAGCTGTACAGTTGTGATCAAAGCTGACAATTCACACTGGGAAAGGGAAGAGAAATAAACAGGCACATATATACAAAACATTCTAATGCTATCTACCAGTAAACCAAATAAGATCCAACTGCCATCTCCTTTAGGCATGCAAAGCAAAGTTAATTAAAAAAAAAAAAAAGAAAAAAATTGAATTTTTAAAAATACTTTTGGAGAAAAGTAAAACATATTGAATATTATCTGTCCTTCTCTGTATCAGTGTCTCCTTTCTATGTCTTTTGTATGTGATCTTTGAAAAAGAAAGAGCTATCCTAGGCTGATGTGGAATGCACTGTTTTGATACGGGCAGCGTTAATGGCAGCTCACGCTGGAAATTGAATATTGTACAAGGCAACCTCTCCTTTGCTACAAAATTGCTTTATCAATTCTGATGATTAGCAAGTGTTACATGGAACCACAGAAACATGGCCATAACTAAATAACTAAACCTGAAATATATAACAAGTAGTCAGAACATTAATATCGACTTTTTACCCTCATTATATAATCACGTTCAGGCTGATGCAGCAGAAGGTGGCAAGAAACGACTTCTCTCATCTGAAGATTGAAAATGATCTCGCTCAAGAATGACAGACCCGCAGGTTGCCGGCTCGGCGTTACGCCGATAAGCCAAGGAAGAACTCGCCCTCTGCAGACAGACCCGCCGGAGGCTCCTCGGGCCGCGGCCCCTCCCGCGGCCAGTGCCTCAGGGCACTTCCACCGCGCCCGCTGCCCACTCGTGTCCCGCTGCCGCCGAGGCGCGGAGGGGCCGGGACACGCCGGCCCCGCGGTCCCCACGCCGGGCAGGGCCGCGCAGCACGGCCTCCCCTCACC
>WEKY01033595.1:27777-47203 GCA_013390045.1 Picathartes gymnocephalus
CATTCTGCCGGGGCTGCGCCGCGGGCGGCTTGAGGGGCTCCAGCGGGGCCCGGCCCGGCCCCGTTACCGGCTGCGCTGCCCCACTGGGCTGTGTCCTGCCGGGTCCCGCCGGCGGCGGCTGGGTCGGGGCCGGGCCGCGGGGCCTGGTCTGATACATTCCCCGGTGTTCCGCAGCAGCCGCGCCGGGCCTCGGCGTGCGGGTGTCGGCCTGGCTGAGGGCAGGGGGCTGCACGGGACAGGGCTCCGTATCAGAACGCGCCAGAGAAGTCACTGACTGTGCGGGAGTGACAGGAAATGAGCACGGTCACTGCTCCGGTCCGTGCGGACGGGCCTTCAGTTAACAGATACACTTTTGGTTTTCTCCTGAAACATCAGTTCCTTTGGGAGGGGTGGAATTTATGGGGTTTGCTATCCCGGGTGGGCTTTTTTCCATTTCATTTTTATAGTGCTCTTTTTATGCAAACATGCAAGAAAATATGTTTAATTCTTGATTGCAGTATGGTTTTATTCATGGCACGTTTAGTTAGAATGGTCTTGGCTTACAGAGTTATATTAATAACATATAGTTTATGTTTCTTACCCAAGGGGTTTGTGAAAGTTGTCAAGAATAAGGCGTACTTCAAGAGGTACCAAGTGAAGTTCAGGAGAAGGAGAGGTATTATTAAATTCCCTGTAACACACAATTAAATGTCCTCGGTGAATATTCCTGCTTTGTTACGCATTTTGCACATTGCAACTGTTGTTTTTCAGAGGGAAAAACTGATTACTATGCTCGCAAACGTTTGGTAATTCAAGATAAAAACAAGTATAACACTCCTAAATACAGGATGATTGTGCGTGTTACCAACAGAGACATCATCTGCCAGGTAAGGCCTGCGGTGTTTGCTGCTTACCTGTCAGCCTTGCCAGGGTGAAGTCAGCACAGAGAGGGAGGCTTGGAGCACCTGGGGTTTCTTAGGCCGGATCTGCACAGTTTTTGTATTGTAAAACAGCTCCTCAGAGGAGGACAATCTTCAGTGTTATCACAGCTTCAGTAATGAACCGTGTGCATTATAGTAAAGTTTTACAAGTGTTAGCATTTTTGCTGTGAGGTTATTTGCAATGTAAGATTGTACTACTTTAATGATGCTGGGATAAGTAGAACATTTTTGGGAGAGGGAAGATGTCTCTGGGGTTTTGGGGTTTTTTTGCTATTTTAAAGGGCTTCAAAGAGAGGCCTTTTTTGTTTGTCTGAAGACAACCAAGTTGACAGTGTGACCTGTCAACCTACATTGACTTGTGCTGTATCTAAAGGTGCCTTCTCTTTTGAGAGTTCTGTTTCCATGATGTTGTGTGGCTCATCTGAAGCACTGAGGCCTTATAATGGCTTTCCTGTGACATTAAAGGAGGGAGGCTGGTAAATAAGACCACTTTTTCATGGTCATTAAATATGTGGTTGTGTGTAGCATCATATGCAGTTCCTCACTGGCTCACTTCTGTTTAATTTTTAGAATATTTTGAGTAATTTTGAAGTTAAAAACTTACGAATGCATGTTGTGTAATAAATATATGTTGTTGAGCTCAAAAAAGAAGCAGCTGAGTTTAACTTGGTTTTTCATAGACCAGTTGTCTGTTGAGAACAGCCAGTTCAGTCATTAATGAGGTTATTTTATCTTTAAAACTCAAGACAAAAAATCAGAGATGGCAGGGGCTTACGTCTGACTGATACTGCCTTTCCATTATGTGGGAATCCTGCAAAAATGGGAAAACGTTTGGATGTACAGAGGAGGTGTGAGAGTCAAAAGGAAGAGGTTCTGTACATGAAAGGAACAGCAGAAACATATCTGATAGTCCTGCTGTCTCACAGGAGACCCCCTGGGATGATGATGGTCTCAGACCATGATTAATAAAATCATTCTATAAGGTTACTAACAGTGTTACCACAAGCTGTGACATTTTTTGAGGTATGTCAGAAAGTGGGACAGAATTCATCCCCATCCATAGTGATTCTTTGGAAGGTTGCTTTTGTAGGCAGTTTCTGGCCTCTTGATCTATGTGAAAAGGTATTTACAAGTTGTTGCTGACAAAAATTATAGCTAGCCTAACACCACACATTTGAATATTTTGTGTCTTTACTTGAGGAGTTGATTACTCCTTTTGCATAAACAAACAAAAAAACACAAGCAGGGGGTAAAAAACGAACATCCGCACCTCCCCCCAGCAAACCAAACCAGCACCACTCCTTGAGCTTGCATGCAGAGGTTGGCATTTTTTTGCACACTCGGATCCAGTATTCCTATTGGCTTGAGTAGGTGTCAGAGAAACAACGCATGGAGGCCCAGTGGTGGAGCAGTAACATTTGTTTGTTGCCAGATTGCCTATGCCAGAATCGAGGGGGACATGATCGTCTGTGCTGCCTACGCCCACGAGCTGCCCAAGTACGGCGTCAAGGTGGGCCTGACCAACTACGCCGCGGCCTACTGCACCGGCCTGCTCCTGGCACGCAGGGTACGTATGGGGCTACTGCTCTGCTTCCCTGCCTCCCTCAGGGAAGGGAGAGCCTGCTTCCTGCAGTGCTGTGTCAGCCTACCTGAGTCTTGGGGTTCTCAAAATCATAACTTTTCCTCTTTACCGTAATAGATTTGAGGTGTTTTGTGACTGTCCGGTCACAATGAGAGGTATGACAGCGCGCAGTTTCAGCTCCAGCAGCCCGCTTTTATGTCTCAGCCCTTAAGTTTGGTGGAGGGAGGGAGGATAAAAATGTAAGAAATGTACGTGTGGAGTTTAAAAACATGTAAACAGCAGCCATCCATTTTCCACAGGGTTTCATGAATAAGTCTTAAGTTCGGTGGTGTACCTGAGGAAAAGAAGGTTGGAACTTAACAGACACAGAGTGGTGGCTGTTAAAAAGCTTTGCTACTAGTATTGGGTGCTTACTCTTTGTAAAGAAATTTGTTAAAAACATGATTCTACTGCAAATTCATGTTTTAAAGTAGTGGTAATTCTACATTATTATCAATAAATGGAGGGAATTTCAAAAGTACGTTTTCTTTCCCCACAGCTTCTGAATAAATTTGGCCTTGATAAGATCTATGAAGGCCAAATTGAAGTCACTGGTGATGAATACAATGTGGAAAGTGTGGATGGCAAGCCTGGTGCTTTTACATGCTACCTGGATGCAGGTCTTGCCAGAACTACCACTGGAAACAAAGTCTTTGGTGCTCTGAAGGGTGCAGTGGATGGGGGGCTGTCTATCCCTCATAGGTAATGTGTGTTATGGAGAATTTCTTTAGGGTTAACCTGAGATGCCTCTGTATGTGACGGTCTACTTACACTAATCAATCTATGCTGAAATTTATTCTGATATGGTAATGGTTATGTAGTTAAGTTCTGGGTTTGGAGGTTTTTTTTGGTTGGTTTTTAATCCACAGATGCAATTCTGATAATGCTGCTGGGAATCTTACAACTCTCAAGAGATGTAATGAAACTTGTAGAAACTAAAGAGCTATCTTGTTGCTCTTTCTAAAAATCAAGTGAATATCCCTAACAGATCTTCAAAGGGTATTTGCTTGGTTTAAGTCTTCACCAGATTAGTACGTAGATACTAATTTCACTGTGAAAAAACTACTTAACAGCTACAAGCCCACTGGTACTTAAGTGCTACAGCTGCCAGTACACCAGTAAGTCTGAGCAGTTCACCTTCATTTAGAATTTCCAAATGGATATTTTGACTGTTAACCTAGCACTGATATTACAGCTGAGTGCTGCTTTCTGCTAGCAGCAGTGGAGGAAAGAAAATCGTGAGATCCTCTGTGTGTTTTCCTACCCTCTCCCGTGTTGTCCTATTCTTGGCTAATTGTCCAGTATTTTTGACTTGGCTGCTACATGATGATGCTTGCAGTGACTGAACACACTGTCGTTGGTCCTGGTGTGTTCATGATGTACTGCAGTGTTTCAAGACGGGACTGATGGCAGCTGAGATGAACTTAAAATTTTTTTTATTTTTTATTAGAGGGTCCTCACTTACCTGTAGGAGAATCTGATGTATCAGTCATTTCAGTGTGAGTCTTAGCCTCTGAATTAGAGCCTTAATGTGCCTGTACCTGCCGTTTGACAGCACCAAACGTTTCCCTGGCTATGATTCGGAAAGCAAAGAGTTCAATGCCGAGGTTCACCGCAAGCACATCATGGGCCAGAACGTGGCTGATTATATGCGGTACCTGATGGAGGAGGACGAAGATGCTTACAAGAAACAGTTCTCCCAGTACATAAAGAACAACGTAACACCTGATGGGGTAAGATTTATCCTGCTGGAACTCGGGCATTAATAGAGATGCTGATAACTCTTGCATAGGGACTTCCGTAATAATGCAGATAGATTTGATATGTAAAATTATGTGACTCATGTTGTATGTTACCCATAAAAAGAAAATATTTTTTCCTTAAGGGCTCTATAATACAGTGTAGAACTTCTGAAAGTGGTACCTTTTTTCCTGCTGTGAAACTTTTAAGTTCTACCTATAAATCCAGGCTTACAGGACTTCAGTTTTCTCTGGACCACTTCCCTCCCTCCCCAATACAGAAACTAAATTAGAAGTTTCTGTACAGGCTCTCCACTCTTTTCTGTCCTGCCCCACAGCCTGTCATTTCTGCAGTTGTAGTGCTTGTAACTGTGAGCATGTGGTTGTAGTCAAATGTGTGGTACTGTTGGTGTGACCCTAGAGGGAGTTCTGCGATTCCAGGAGAATAGAGAGAGCCCAAAGTAGCATTTCATGAAACTACAGACAGTAATAAATTTTATTTTAGTACTGCTTCACATTTTAGAATTAATTAAATACTAGAAGATTGGTAAGAATACAGAGGTGCTTCTTCTACTTTTTCCAAGTATTAAACTCCTTCCAAATGGCTTGTCCTGCTGCCTGCAATATTCTTGCTTGGTTCTCCTAGTAAGTGATCTTGGAGCTTTAAAACATAGCTCGCTCATATCCCCTTTTTAGCCTACAGCAAACTTCATTCTCTATCCCTTCATTTCAGCGGGTTTTGGGGTTTTTGTAAATTTAACTAGTTGCTAGTTTTTCCTAACAAATTCTAAAAAGAAAGTAATGTAAATGTGAGCTTCATCTGCTTTCTAAGCAAACAGCAATTACAGCTTGTATTCAAATGAAGTGAGTCTAGGACTTAGGTCGCTAGATAGACACTTGCTCTTTGTACATCTAAAAAATTTTTCACGACAGAGATCTAGTGGTCTTAATTAACCACCAGCAAAGATATTCTTAAAATTTTTGCCATTATGGAGAGTTGGCTTTGGAACAGAGCAGCATTAGTGCATGCTTGGGGACAATGCAGGCACAGGGATGTTGGATTTCTGATTATCCTACAACTGGACCACTATGGTTAATTTAATTTTTTTTTTTTCCCCCAAGATGGAAGAAATGTATAAAAAAGCCCATGCTGCTATACGGGACAATCCAGTCCATGAAAAGAAACCCAAGAGAGAAGTCAAGAAAAAGAGGTAAAATTCTCATTGTTTTTAGCATCTCTGTGACTTCTCTGTTGGAGATATCTTAGTTACAGTAAAACAAGTAATGCAGTTTTGCAGTTGTGTCACTAGTCATGTGTTCTGGACCAGATCAAGATACAGGCAGTTCTGTATAACTTCGGGGTTAATTTAGCAATAGGAATATGAAATTCAAGAGCTCTTAACTATTTTAAAAATCAAAGTGAAGAATGTTTGTGGCTTGAATAGCTGAAAGAGTGTGTATCTTCAGGTCTCAGTGTTTTTAGTGGGAAAGCTGCTTCTCTTCAGCTGAGAGCTCATTGCCTCTTTTGTCAGTACTAAACTATTTTGATTTTTAAGGGTGTGGGAGAAAAGAAATCAAGACACAGCTATTGCATTGGGCCTGATAATGTCTATACTTCAGTCACCAGAGAGTAGAGTTTACCTCTTGAGAAATGAAGACTGTCCAGCCATGCCTTTTTGTGGTGCCCCAACTACAGCCTTAGATCATTATGATGAAATAAAGCATGTTACTGAAGTGGGAATATATTCTTCCACTGCACTCTTAATCACAGTTGTGATGCACTGCTACTTTTTTGCTTTGGATCTACTGCACACTGTGCTTACATTGCAGATGGAACTGTCCCAAGATGTCCCTCGCCCAGAAGAAAGACCGTGTTGCTCAGAAGAAGGCCAGCTTCCTCAGGGCCCAGGAGCGCAGAACTGAGAGTTAAGACAACTTCCACAGTTTTCTGTGCAGCTTTGGAAAAAGTGGCAATAAATTTATTGAGGAAGCAACTGTGTAAGACCAGCTTATTTATATAGTTTATAAAAATAGAGAATATTTTTTATTATCTAGATATTTTGTACCTGAAACGGATTTTTTCTCCCTTTTCAAAGTACTGTGTGAATTGAGTTTTCACAGGGAAGAGAGGTGACAGACTTGAAAGACCAAGGCTGCTGCATCAGAATTACTTCTATAAGAAGGAGAAGGAAATGAATTTGATGCATTTTTGGCATGGTTAGTATCAAGGACTAAGTATAAGAGCTTGCTGCTTCTAACTGAAGAAAGATATAAATTTTTTTTAAAAGGCTATACCTGTCCTTCACAATTTCAGCATACTTCATGTTTGGGGGGAGATGTGGATGTAGCTTAGAAAAAACCAAGAATAGTCACAATAGGTTCTAAAGCCTCTGCCCAAAGGTAACCTTAGGCTTTCTGGCACTTAACACCTCCAAGCTTTGGCTGCTACTGAAACAGGTACTGTCTTAAGCTGAATACTTCACATTATTTAGTTGATAAGAGAATTCACTTTTAAGTTGCATATACGGTGGTAGGTACAGAGGGCTTGTTAAGGAAACATTAATGAGACTCCCTGGCAGTTACATACCAGAGCCTTTCCCCCTTGACTCCCTACACACTCACACACAGCCAGACCATCTTCCCTTCCAGTTCACCCCTAGGGTTCCCTTAGCAGAGCCCACAACCTCCACTTCCACAAGGCAGTTTATTCCTGGTGCAGGAACAACTCGAGATGGTCCCTCTGAGGAGCACCCCTGGGCTTTTATGCTCTCACATTCTCCACCCTCCCATCCATGCCAGTCTCTACCTCCTCTGTCTTCTCCTGCCTCCCCTCTCCGCATCCATCCACCTGACCAGTCAGATGACCCCCTTTCATTTCCTTATCCTGAAGGGTGGCTCCTACCCAGAGTCCAGTCTATGTTTCCCTCTGCAGCTTGCAGGCTGAGCCACCTGGAAGAGAAGTGTTCCTCACCAGCCTTGTCCTGCCCTGGTCCTTTATCTCCTCCTGCCTCTCCATTTCATAGGCACTTGTGTGTGCCAGTAGGTTTCCCATTAGACTTACAGAACTTGTTTGCACAGTTTAAACATGAGTCAAGTAGGCTACATGGAGGAATGTTTTGCTCTAAGATAGTGGTAGTTGGTGTAAATACTGCATGTGAAAAAAAAGAGGCCTGTGATTTATTGTAAATAAAAGCGTATTTTGTTTTTCCAATGAAAGCTTCAACTTGGTGCAAGAGTAATAAAAATGAAGATTCTGTACAACAAACTGCACTATTAAACATATTCTCCAGTTCTTAAGATACCCAGTGACATTGGGTATTGTAAGTAATCTCTGCCCAAATAGCAGTCACTGTCAGATTTTTTCACAAAGAACACGACCACTTTACACTTTTAGTGCATTGCTGGTTACAAATACTTATTAGTTCATAGTTGGAGCACATTAGCAAGTTCAAGACAACAATAATTAGCATGAGCATAGTATTTTTTAAACTAAAAGGCTGATGTTCACAAAACCATCTTAACCCAAGCTGCACATTATTACATCTGGTATGGAGAAATTACTGTGGTCCTGTACTTCAGTGTCCTCATTCTAGGAATGCATTTAAGACAGGATACCTAGAGCAGTTAACCTTTCAAATACTTAAAGCTTGTTCTTACCTCTGCTGAAAATGAATTAAGGGGCCAGAAGGATACAGATGACTGCCATTAAAATCATAAATACTGAACAACTTCACACCTCATGCATTTATAAGTTAAACACTGAACACGTAAGCATTGAGCATGTATTCAGGTGTATTATGGACATCCAATTCTGCATAATTACAAACACAGATATAAATCTGAAAACTACAAGGGTGCAGGTTAAAGGTGGTAGAGTGGTCATGCTTTGTGGAGTGCCAGGATCAAATGATGTTTATTTACTCATAACTGGAGTTAACAATGACTCATAGATGCTACTAGAAAAAAAAACAGTAACACACTGCAGCTCACTTAGTAACAGCTAGGAATGAGCTAGAAAATATCTCATAGGCTCCCATTTGAGCAATATTGCACAATCCTGAACAATTCAGCTTCTGTCTTAAAATTCAAGTCTAGCTCTTGCTTACATACTTCCTGTAGTAGTTAAGAAGATTGAAGTACAGGTCTGTAGCTAAATGTGGAGGGACAGTAAAGAGTCAAGACTATCCAGAACTATTAACTTGTTTCTCATGTCATACAGCAGATTCCTACACTGTGCGAACTTCCTTTTTTAACTGGTTGGACATGTCTGCTATTCAGTATTTTTAAAAACTAACTTCAGTTTACATACTATAGTCCACAAAGTCCTTGCTTTTCACTATTTGCTACAGCTTAATTTGGGTTAAATGTTTCACTGTTTTGAAACACATGCTGGTATTGCTGCTAAACCATATAGTTGACTTTAAGAAATAATATTCTAAAATTCTTGGCTCCCACAGGGCTTACCATACAATGACTAAATTTAAAAATATTGAACTAAAACGATTCAAGACATAAGCATGAGGTAACAATGTGTAAACAGAATCTGATTTGTCTCATATTACAACCTATCTCTTCTAGAATAAAATTCTAATTTTCCACAGTTAAAAAATTACTTAATGTGCAAATTCTGCCATGCCAAGGTATTAGTAAACTTCAATCTCACAGTTCAGTTTATTCATAACAGCAGGTTGGACTTGGACACATTACTTGCAGTAGTGGTGGTCCTTCCTAAAACTACTTAGGAAAAAAAATCTGCAGGTATTTCACAAGTGAGCAATGTTTTTCACAGAAATGGAGGATGTTCCGTTAGTTGATGTGGTGGCACAGTGAACACTTTCATCCTGTTCAAAATCTGACAAAGTGCACAGAACAGTCAAGCATGCAGAGTTCTTGCTTCCATAACACAGCACTGAACACCAGAAGAACTTCTGGCCTCTGCCCCATGATTCAGTGGCATGTTCATTCTTTGAGAAGCCCTGTCATAAGTTACTTAGTGAGGGGCAAGACTGAAAGAACCATTAATAAAATCTGAGTAAAGAAATATCTTTTTTAAAAAGTGCAGATTGTTTTCATCAAATGTCTTAGGCCACCTCTAATGGCAGGCATCAATATTCTCTTCTGCTGGTGGAGAAGCTAAGAATCATTTGTATGAGAAATTTTCTTCCACAGTAAAGTTTTTAAGTTATTGAGTATTAAAGAATGCTCCATTTCCATCTGATTTGCTGTGACTTTAAGGGCAATGCACAAGTACAGTTGTTTCTCTAGTTCTTCATGGATATCAGCAGGAGCACCACGAAGCAGATAGTCTTTAAGGAGCTGACAAGCTTTGGCCAAGTTTGGCTGAATTACTTCAGTGGTACATCTCATTTTGCTTTGGTCACATAGTGTTCTACAGTCTGTACCATAAATGCAGTCCAAATCTGAGTCACACTGACGATCTTTAATTATTTCCTTCAAATTAATTTCTGGCACTATTTTTCTCATGTCCATCATTTTCAAATCATATTTATCATTATATCCCAAGTTTTTGGCACTTGTATCACACATAAGAAAGTTTCCGTAAGGTCCATGAAAAATATCTTCCACAAATTCTAAAAGCCCTATAGCTATTTTTGCCTTTCTTGGCCATGATGGAGTGAACCACTGGTCCATGCTTCTTCTGAGGCCAGAGGGAATGAGAAGTTCTATAATCCATGGAAGGCTGATTCCATAGAGAGAGGTATATTCAACTCTTTCAGTCACATAGAGATCCCCACAAAAACCCATCAGCTTGGGAGTATGTTCTTTATCCTGCAAGATCACCATTAACAGAAACTCTTCTAGCTGCAGGAGTGCCCATGCAGATTTTGCCTCTGGCAAAGAGACTCTTCCATCTTTGTTTCCATCAGCGAAAGACAGGATGAGATTAACCAGTTCTGAGAGATTTCCTTGCTCACCCAGTTTTGCCTAAAAGCAACAAATGAAAAAGATTAAGTATGACTTCATTAACTACCCCCAATCCTGTTACTCTCCTTCTCTGAATAATACCACACCAGTGTGTTCTGGTATTCATTGATTATGGAGTAACAGGACCTGCCATCACATGCCTGCAGAGCTTCCCTTTTATTCTATTTTCGTATAATCCTCTGAAAGTACTACCTTTCTTGGCACTTCAAAATGCAAATATTAAAATTCAAACTTTGTTCTTGATCAGATCAGCCTTTAGAAAAATGGTATCAAGTAGTTTGTTCAATATTCTCTAAGAAAAAGAATGCAGAATTCAAAAGTTTAGGTCAGGTTTAGTTTTCAGCTGATTAGACCTTACAAATGTAGAGAAATAATGTTATCAACTACATTTTGGTCAATTACTAAGGGTACCAAGACAAAACTGAGTACAAATCCCATAACTATACTGAAATACTTAATTTTGTTATTTGATGTAACCACCTCCATTGTAGGACTACAGAGAAAGAAGCCATTGCTGGAATCAGAACTGTTCCATTTTCAACTACCATGGATGCTCACACCAAGGCAGATCAACTTTTTCCAAATTTTCTTAAAACTACCCTAGCACACTTGGTGCTCACCATTGTTAGAAACAAAGCTCCTGTAATGCATGAGAACTGCCATCAGCCTTACATCATGTTTTCTATACCAATACTGGCAAAATCAATAGACAAGATGAATGCCACCTTCCATCATTTAAAGAGTAAGGAAAATCCCTGATAATTAGGTGCTTCAAGATAAGCACCTCTGGGAAAAATTTTTTTTGTTCTGATTATTTTTCTAGCATACCCTTGAACAAGGCTCAAACAACAGGGTATTCTCTCCAGCTTCAAGAAAACAAGCCTTTCTGTCAAAATAAAATAAATCAGAATATACTTACTTTAAAAAGACCATATACCATTTCTTTGAATTTCTCAACAGTGGTTCCTCTTGTTGGTTTATCAAATAGGACTATTTCCTTCCTTGGTTCTGGGTCAGTACCAAAATCAAGTTGAGCAGCTTCTTCCATCTGGCATTTTATAACACTTTGCAGATTTCCCCAGATTCCTAAATACATCTATGCAGAAAAAGAGGGGAAGAGGTATAAAACACTGTAGAAGTCTATGTGAAGACCACCTGTCCTCCAACTACTGCTTCAAGAGTGTTAAATAGCAACACAGATCAGAAACTGAATCCTGTGTGCAGACAATGAGTATGGCAATTTGAACAACGGCAGCTTCAAAGATAACCCACTGCTGCAGGTACTTCAGAGACACTACACTGCCAAAACACAGCTTCCCAAACAAGAGATTGGCATCACTGCCACCTTCGCGTGGTTGTTACCAGGCTGCTGCTTCCACTGGTGATGCAGGATAGCAGAGAAGCACTGTGCTGTACAAAGTGTGAACATTCTTGTAAACTGTGCACGGATTCGGTATATATTATATATGTTCCCAAAATACATGTATTATAAAATAATTATATACCCCTCTACATACAGGAATAACATATATTACTGTATATAGGTGGATATTATATTTATTAATTTGTATTATATTGTATCTTCTCTGAATAGGTGTATACATATATATACACACATACACACACACCCTCTGCATGTCACAGCAAATAAAGTTTGAAATAACCTGTATTAAACAGATTCAATTTGCTGACATTAAGATCTGACATTCCAGACAATGACATTTCAGTGGGAAATAATAAAACTAGGTTTTACCTCGAGTAATGCCTTACCTGGTTATTGGGCTTTGTTGACAAACATTTTCCAAAATACAATGTTTCTTTAGCACAAAGACTACTACAAGCTGACCCATCAATAACACCAGTCTTGTATTTATCACACTGAAACAAACGGGAGAAAAATATTTAAAAATTGCCTAAGAAAGGAGGCAACAACTGTATCTCTTCCAACACCTGAGTCTTGAAAGAAAAACCTAAGAAAAAATTTTAATAACCCTATGACAAAATAATGTTAAGAGACACAACTGGTTTTGTCTGTAACTGAAGTTGTAATCTTACTTCAGCATGATGAACTATGAGAATTTGATTAAATCACGTGGCACTGACTGAACTAGTCAAACACTGCAGAAAGCCACACTAAATATACTTACTATTATTTTCCTACAGTCATGTCCTCTGCACAGTTCTGTGTAGGTGGAGTACTGAACATACATAATCCAGCTGCCAATAAACACTACTAACCAGGAGATGAAGAGATACTTTATCCGCATGTAAGACAGATGGACCTAGAGCACACGAAGAGAAAATATGGTCTGTAATTCACTGAGCAGCAGTAAATATCATTCACTATTTCATCTTTAAGGAATTTGACTTCCACAGTGATAAAATAAGCAGACTGCATTATATGGAACATTTGCTACCGTCAGTGAGCAAAACTGACAGGGGAGGTCAGTTTGACTTATGTAAGTGGAAGGAAAATTGAGATATAAATAAATAGAAGAAAAGGTGTCAGACCCTCACAGGGCAAGCCAGACTGCAAGAACCAATTTGATCAAAATCATAAACTGCCAGAGCTCAATTAAGTGCATTTTTCTCTAAGACCAGTTACCTATGTTCCACTAATGGTAAATCAAATCCAACAAACCAGGAATTTGCTCATAAAAATAATCTGTGTTAATGTGTAAATATACAAGATAGAGATACAATGAGCAGGGTGGATATCACGGTCAAGTTCCATGTGCTGAAGTCTCCCACTCCTTCCTTGAAATGACACCAGCTAATTATGCAAATAAAATTCTTCCGTACTAGCCTCACCTTCCGTGTTCTTTCCCTCAACTGTAAGCATGACTTTCCTGTTGTTTCTATGGCCTCACATACAGAGTTTTCCCAGGGGCAGAAGGAAAAACTATTCATAAATTAAGAACTGAGGGAAAGCTAAGTGTCTTACAAAGTAGGAGGGATGTTTTGATCTTTTCCTTCTTTTTTTTTTCTCCTCCTCAGAGTCTGGTGTGCTAACAGGTTGATTTTCACCCTCACGTCAGGATTAGAAACTAATTAGAAGGTCAGGATCAGCTTTAACAGCAGGATATAAGGAAAGTGCATGAGAGCAGCAACTGTTTGTTCAGTATAAGACCCATCTCTATCAGTATTCTGATCTTGCTATTGAGACTGGTAACATATATTATATATACCAAGTGTGGTCTCAATTTCCCCTAGAAGAACTTGCTAAGCCAGATGTGATATTCTGTATTTAGTAAATCTCAAATAATTTATCTTTCACTAATTTACCCAGATTGCCTTAAAAATCCACATAAGCTTTTAGCATCCACAATGAACTTCAGAAATTAATTCACAGGTCTACTATCCACTACAAAGGTCAGGGACTAGACTTTATTTTGCTGAAGTCTGATTCATATTAGCTTTGCCTGAGACCCCCTAGTTCATGCATTGGAAGAGAAGAGTGAACAATCTCTGTACACTCTGTCCCCATCTGACATGATTTTGTGGGCCTCCATAACACACCTCCCTGTGATGTCATCTCTTCTCCAGATTGACAGGTCCTAACTTGACTGTCCCTCATAGAGAAATTACTCCATATATTTGGAAAAGGTTCCAAGAAAGGTAGTAATGATGAACAGTTTTGCCGTCACACACATACACACAACTGCAGCAGATATAAATAAGCAATTCTTTTTTTTAACTAGAAAGACCGCAGTCATTTATTAGTATTTATTAAAATATACAAACAACTAGCATGCATTATACCCTTTCTCTTGGAAACAAAAAATCCAGAAAAAGTCAGTTTCAAAAGACCCAAAGGTGATTCCAATCCATAAAGCTGTGGTCCTACCACATGCCACAGCTATGCATCCCTATTCCTTCACACCTTCACAGACACTCACTTGACAATCTTAAAACCACCTGGTTAAAAAAAGAGAGAGCTACAATTAACTTTTTATTGCAGTGATTTTAGAGACAGGTTTTATAATTTGGGGGTTTTTTTAAGCTGTTTCTAATAACCCTGATATGTAGCAGAACATGAAGCACATTTTACTGGTAAAATCTGGAGAAGATCAACAGAAATAAAACCGACAATTTTAGGGAAAGCTCTTTAATGTATAAAAGCTGCTTGGGAACCAAAGTTTCTGGGACAACAAACCCTCTTCATTCCTCAGTGTTTCTTGCTGAATCTTTCCATGAACCTTTATAATACAGTTTAAACCAAAGTGCTGTTTAATGATATTCTGGATTATTGTATACATTTAGTACAACCTCAGAGACCGGCAGTGGTCTGCAGGCCTCAAGACCACTGCAGAATATTGACCATACTCACAGTACAGATACTGAATATATTGTGCTCCTCCTCAGGCAGAAAGAGAACGTACTTGAGACTGAAAATCCTCCCCAAATGCCATCTGACTACATCACGTATTTGGCAGGAAGTTACAGAGAAGCTAGATTTATTTTGAGCTCAGCACTGTGCCAATGGAGTCATGCAGCTTTTGACTTGCAAAAGTCGCCCTGCCAGTTCAAAGCATGGACAACAGCATCCCTCTGCTTACAGACAACCAAGGTTCCACTCTCTGGTTCAAAGGGAATTACTTTTCTAATAAGGAAATCCTCATCATTTCAGCTAAAGGCCTGATCATTATTTGATTTCTTCCCATACATTCCCCTATGAAATTTTCATTTTCTCCCCAGAACTGGTCTGTGAGCGTAGACACACTTAGCTCACTTCACCTGGCACACGCTGTGCTAATGCAGGGACAGGGCTTTACTGAGCTGGTTTGGTCACACGGGTGAAGCACCCTGAACACAAGGACTTACATCAACTGTGCAGATCACTGGGACACATTTCTGGGCAAGAGGTCCCAGACAGCATTTAGGGAGCAACACATATAAATGGACTCAGTTTGAAACTCTGACAAACAGCCAGGAAACTTGTCATAAGAACATTTTTAGGGCAACAGAATGACTGAGAGTTCCAAAATTATCAAAAAAGGGAAGAAAGTGTTCAAAACAAGGAAACAGTTTCTTTTTTCAACTCTATTCTTCCATCAAGATTTAAATATGAGCCTGGGAATGCAAGAATGAGGGAAGCACTTGTAACTCTTGATGTTCCAGATTGAACTTCTTCCATCCCTTGTATATTCTGCTAAGTCATGTGCACTGAATAATAATCAGACATTCAACCCCTGAAATATAACTGGAAAACCACTTCCGGCAAAACTCAAGCCTGGATGCACTCCAAAGCATATGGAGAGTAGTGAATCAACATGCAACATAACTTGACCGATTTTTGGTGAGTGTACTTTTTATTTAAAACACTTCTATGGTTAAAGAGTATGAAAGCGTTTCTTTGTTTAATAGTACAGAGAGCTTAATTCTGGAAAGTATTCCACATAACCATAGTGCAGTAATCTTCTCCAAATCAGAGTTGCTCACCCCATTTGTCTTACATGCTTGCAATAGAAAAGGACAGATGAAAAAAAGTAGGCCAATCATGTTGGAAATTCTGTTTCATTCTCTCTTCAGGTTGATTTGTCTATCACAGGATGCACTTCAGGTAAACTGACATGATGTCTGTTTTGGATGCCATGAACAGGACACACTCACATCTTTAGGAGCAGACAGTGCATGCTTATGATTACGCCAATGTCTTGAATTATTTTGTAACCTGAGTAACCAAAGTGAGCAAGCAGAGCTGAGGTATCTTTTGAAATAAAATAATGGTCAAGATGGAAAATGGAACATCTCTCCTTTAAAGGTTAAAAAAACCAGAAGGGATTAAAATCTTAGAGCAAAGAGATTATTTAGGAAATTTCTGCTGTGTGGGGCTTTAAGCTTGCTTATTCTTTGGCCCTTCAAAGACAGTTTCTTATATATTACTGAAGTCCATGAGGCATCTCTAAAGAGTCTGTAAACTTGATCCAGGATCTATAAAGTCAAACTTCCACACGTGCAAGTTCTCTTTACACAATTATTGTCATAAGCAATCCTGCTGGTTAGCCCTCAGCCTCATGATACAATTGGTAACTACAGCTATCAGAGAGAACTTCTGGGCAATGCCCCTTATATTTGGGACACTAACCTCTCCTTGTCAAACAGAATCGCAGTGTTAATCATCCCACTGTAAAATCCTATAAATACAATTAAATTATTTTGTGGTCTTTAGTGGTGTTTAAAGGTTTGTCAGGTTTTAGGGTATTTTTGTTGTTTTGTTTACTATTATTACACGATTCACAGTCTAAACAATGGCAAAGTTTTGTACTTCAGAGTTACTATTCTTCAGAGTGACCAGACTTTAACATTAACTCAGAGAGTCCCCAACACTAAGTTTTGGGGGTGAGCTAAGCTATCTAAGAGCGTGCCCTGCTCCTTTTACATGAGCTGACACATAGCAGGATGTATTTTTTATGCTCAGAGATCATCAACTGATTACCTATGGATCTTGCATTCTGCACGAAAGCTAAAGCATGAGTAAAGTAAGAGAATATTTGCCGTAGAATATCTGTTGCTACCCAGCTCATAACATCCTACTCCCATTAGGGCAGAAAAGCTAGAACAAGTGTTAAGTTCTGTCTCACAGAACCTGTTGTTCTGGCAATTCATTTCACAGCATAATGTTCAAACAGTCTGGAACACCAGCCAGCAAAAGCTGGAATTCACTCAGTAATAACCTTTCTCTGTACCCTGCGTGTGCTACTTGAAGTGCTGCATAGAAACACAACGCAAGCCTTTCCACCTTGCTCATAGCCCTCAGTGAGTTACATCTACCATTTACTTAGAAAGCATTGGCTGCTTTGGAGACAAATCTCAATAGAGCACCCAGCAATCAGTGTAGTTAAATCATGACTACATTTGTCATGTACCAATAGTAACATGCAGTAACAAGAAAAGCCAATATATTGATAGTGGCATCGTTCTGTGGATGCATCAAATATCAACACACATTCACTAACACAGAAAAATATGTTTATGTTCATGTTGGGGGTTAGGTTTTCTTTTTTTCTTTCCTTTTGTATAGAATTTTTTCCCAATTGAGTTGTTAAGTACTGGATACTTAAGAAAAACAAAGAAGTTTGGCCAAGCCCAGGAGGAGAGAGGCTGATAAAGGGCAGGGGTGGGGGCAGCATAAGTACTGGATACTTAAGGAAAAACAAAGGATTGTGGCCAAGCCCCAGAGGAGAGGGGCGGATAAAAGGCAGCACCAGGAGCGCTGAAGCTGGGCTTCAGAGGGGAACAGGAGAAGCTGCTCTGCCTTTTTCGGGGGAGAGAAGAGTCTCTGCTGCCGCTGGACCCTTTTCATGTGGAGCTGTTTCTTCTGCTGTGAGTGAACCCCTGTTCTGAACTGAGATCTATTTTACCATCTGCTCGGGGGGCCCAGGATCCTGAGCCAGCCTCTCCTTGCCGGGCTGGGAGCCGGGCTGCTGCCCCTGCCCTGCCCCCCGCGGCTCCATCAGCACTGCTCTGGGTTTCACTGCGCTGCAGCCCCGCTCCCCCTGCCTACCAAGACGTCCTACTGTCCCAGTTTGCTGTTTTCCGAGAGTCCTGCTGGGGCGCCGGGATCGACAGCGTTCCCTGAAGCAAAGCCTGTCTGTCCTCCAGCCCTTCCCCTCCCGGCCGTGCCCCATGTCTGCTGGAGCTTGCGCCACAGCGCCCCAGCGCCCCCTGCCGGCTGTGACTGTCACTGCACCCAAGGGGACAGTGCCTGCAGGCCCAGAGGGCTGGGACCAGGTTTCCTGTGTCTGTTTTGTTGTTAATGGCATAAGAGTTGTTTTTTTGTTCACTTCATTATAAATACTAGTAAAGAACTGTTATTGCTATTCCTATATCCTCGCCTGAAAGCCCCTTAATTTAAAAATTACAATAATTTGGAGGGAAGGGGTTCACATTCTCCATTCCAAGGGACGCTCCTGCCTTCCTCAGCACATACGTGTCCTTCAAACGAGGACAGTTCACAAAGCCACTATTAGATCTCCTAAAACAAATCCGTAGAATATGCAAAATCAGCTCTCACAAAAAGAAAGCACAATCAGATTTTTTTTTAAATCTGCAGTAGAAACAAACATTTAACTTCTTTGGCTTTTCTAATAAATAATTTTGCACTCTTTTTTTTTTCTTAGCAGATTTTAAAATAACATATGTTGCTTGGAAGGCCTTAAATTTTGAGAAGAGCAGAGAAGAATGTTATCAGATATCACCATATAAGGATAGGAAAGATATTATCAAGGCAAAGGAGGCAAACAGTTTGGAGATTCCTAATTTGAAAGGTAGCATATAAAGCATGAACTCAATTTTATTTGTACTGAAGGCTTTATGCCGTGGGAATCCAAATATTATGCAAGTGTCTACTTCAGTAAATAGATCTAGAGTAATCTTTTTTGGTTTAACACCCATGTGATACTGACCCAGATTTGCAGATACATACCATGAAACAAATACTGAAGAGAGTAAAATTATATCTGTATGCTTCTCATTAAACATTACACCCCACTCCAGGTACTTCCAGAAAGAGAACAAGATTTCTCCTCATCTGAAACTTTTCCAGATGAGGAGAAATTAAAACATTCAAGATTTTAAAAGTGCATCAATATGAAGTTTAAAATTTTTTAATCCAATGACCACTAAGCATATCAACAGATGACAAACACATAAGCAGCATATGTAAGAAAAATAAACGTTATTTATCTCCTCCAACTCAACAAATGCTCACTTTTGTTATAATCTAGTTAAAATACAATCCAGATGGTAAGGGATAAACCCAGTGGATAAACCATTGAGCTACCACAACGTCATGACTGACTAAGATTTCACCGCAGAACTTCCTACAACACGATAGCCCCAGCACTTCCAAGCAAAACATCCTTACTCTGCTAACTGAAGTAATGCAAACATGTACCTGCATATAGAAATACAGAAGTGCGTCTACGAACATATAAGGAAATGCATAGAGCAGCAGCAGCAAAGTACCCAACATTAATTTTTTTTAAGACACGCAAAAAGGGACATGAGTTGTTCTTGCAAGCTGTGGTCCACGCGCTGATAGGATGGACGCCTGCAGCACGGGCGAGAGGTGTAAAGCAGGGGCGCGGAGCACACAGGGAGCTGCCGGGCCGCGGCAGTGCCGCAGGTGTCGCTGCCCCGCTGGCCACGCCGAGAGTCCGGGGAGCCGCGGGCCGCCCGCCGCGTAACAGGTCCTG
>WEKY01033595.1:47257-63906 GCA_013390045.1 Picathartes gymnocephalus
GGCGAGCGACAGCGCGGCGCAGCCGAGCCCCGGCCGCCGCCAGGCGCCGGCGTGAGGGGAACGGTGGCCGCGCCGGGCCGGGCTGGGGGAACGGCGAGAGCCCTGCGGGGGGCGCCCGCTCCGGAGGGAACTTTGCGGGGAGGGACGGGCGCCGGCACCGGCCCCTCGCCGGCCTACCTGCGCGGAGTGGGGCTTCCTCAGCCAGGCCCCCGGGAAGAGCCGCCTCGCCATGGCAATCACACATCCCCGCAGCGGGCGGCGGTCGGAGGCGGAGCGGTGAAGAGCGCTCCCCCGCCTGCCGCTGCAGCCGCGCCGCCGGCTCCGCTCGGCTCGGCGGGGGAGAGCTGCCTCGGGCACCGGCGACCGCCTAGAGACGGCAGCTGTCAGCGGGCAGAACGGGCGGCTGCCGCCTCAGCCACCGCTCACGCCGCTGCTTGAAGGAGCGAACGCAGCAGCTGTGAGGGAGCGAGGCGGGGCTGAGGCGGCAAGGCGAGCCCCGCCCGCCCCCAGCCTCTGGGGCTGTCCCAGTCCCTTTTCCCTCTCCGGGGCCGCCCGGAGCCCCTGGAGCCGACAGCCACCCCCGAGCTCCCCTCCTGTCTGCCAGAAAGTGCTCGGGGCGCTGTCTAGGGACAATTATGGAGAAGTCAGTTAATAAATAACGCGTGTTGTTGATTGTGAACAGGCTCCTGTCATTTACTGGGCAGGGTATTAAAAACATCTGCAGGCTCCTTACAGTCTTAAAAAAAAAATACAACCCATCAACCAAAAAAAAACCCCACAAACCCCCAAAAAGGAGTAGTTCCTCCAAAATAAAGAAGGAGGATTTGCATGGACCAATATTAACACAGATGAGGAAATTCTTTACTGTGAGATTGGTGCGAACAACCGGAACAGGTTGCCCAGAGGAACTGTGTATGCCCCAGCTGAAGGCCGGGTTGGACAAGGCTTCAAGCAACCTGGTCTGTTGGGAGTTGTCCGTGCCCATGGCAGGAGGGTTGGAAAAACATGATCTTTAAGGTCCCTTCAGATGCCCACCATTCTATAATTCTACATTAGTGCCATAAAATGGGGAAAAGTTACCAATATCTTCTTCACCAGAGGATCTCTCAGCCCTTCATGTGCTATGGGAAGCCTCAGTCCAATTGAAATTTGTGGGAACACTATTAGAGTGTAAAATCACCCTTTCTTATGCAAGGTTTGATTTTTGTCCAGCCTTCTTGTATTTATGACTTGATTGTGACTTCTTTTAATGCAGTGTGTTAGCAGAGTCAAAGCCAGAAGCTGGGAGCCTCCAGCCCTGATGCTTTTTGTCTATGAGACTTTAGGCACAAAGATTATGCCATGCTGTTGGGGATAAAAATGAGACGAATATAGCATGTTATGGCTTTGGGTGTTCAGTGCACTTACCAAAGAACACTGCTTTGATGAAAAGATGGGTCACAAAATGCTACTGTAAGGACAAGCTGCCACTTTTTGGCAGGGCTTACTCTTAAGGAAAGATGCGTATATGGAAACCAAATGTTAGGAGCTCACAAAAAATTTAGAGATTTGTGCTTTAAGATTCAAGAACAGTCTGCAACTGCTTTTTGAATAATATAATCACTGCCAGAGTCACCCTGAAGTATAAATCTGAAAATTAATTAGTAAGATTTGGCACTCCTGTAAAAGCAATCCTGGCTTTAGTAGCAGCCAGCAACTCTCGCAGGGTTTTCTTCTCTTCCTATTCAGCAGGCCCAGATGGCTGCGCTTTCTGCATCACCTCCCTGTATAGTTCAGTGGTTTGCACAAGTTTAGCTGAGTTATGGGCATGCAACAGAACAGCAACACAAGAGGAGGTCACAGAGCAAAACATTTTAACATTTTGCTGAATAATCTGAAGCCCTTACTTCATCCAGTGCTCTTTGCCAACCCTTGGAATGACAGGCTGCGAGTAATTGTGAAATGTCAGTGTCCCATATGGCTGGCAAGGATCTAAATGTTTCATTCCTGTTACATCCAGATCCAAACAGTTCCTGGCATATGTTCATTAGGGGATGTATTTTTCACTTAGTACATGAGATCTTCATCATCTGTGAGAGCAGGTGCTTCATTCCAACACTGAAATGTTTAGTTCTTCTTCAAGTACTCTTTGTGCCCAGGCTTTGCTAAATGCTAAAAAATAAGGCTGTTTCAGCCTTTTTCAGTTACTTGTTAAATTCCTGGTTAAGCCTCAGTAGAGGCAACTCCTCTAAAATGCTAGGCCACTTAACCCAGAACAGTAACAGAAATCATGTAACATGCACTGACTTGGTATTCACAGGATGTACAAACCCAAAGGAATATTCCAAAGACTGGAGGATAGATACAGCAAAACCACACAGGTAGAACCTAAGTCATATTGATGTATTATTTACTGTACAGCCTTTCATTTCACACGTTTCCATTCTGCAGTTCCCATATTATCCATTTTTGTAGGGCCATGCCAAAACTGGAATTCTGGGCATATAAGGAATAAAAATATGAGACAAATCAAAATACTGAAGAACTACAGAGAAGAATCTGAATTCTTCAAGATAGTGTGATGTGCACCCTTAAAATATAATAAATAATTTTATTCAATTTCTTTTGAAAGCAAGTCTCTGTTATTTGAGCAAGTAATACAGGTTTTAACATTACATGAAAGCTAAACATTAACTTATTGCAGTGGTGCTGGACTTGCTTCTTTCAGTTATTTGAAGCAGCTCCACCCACACACTTATTTAACTCAAATGCTGTCATAAGAGACTCCACGGGAAATCCTCAGGGTTCACCCACTCTCCCCACCATCATATTATATGCAGGGAGCCTCTGGCTAATGTTAATAATCACAAGACTTCTCTTTCTCACAGCAGCTTTACCAACTTTCAGTCTGCCTAGCATGGCTTCCTAAGTTAATGCTCTTTATCTTTGGATATGCCTAAGAAATATTCTATGATCCTGAGCAGCTATTGCAGTCTTAAAATGTTACAGCACCAGTAGAATGTAATGCCCTAGCATTTGCCATTGTCCAGGTTTGCAGCTAGATTTAATAAGTATATTTACACAATATATAATATGGTGATGATTTAAAATAAAATTACCCACATTTCCTAAAATAAAATCTAGAAAAATTTAGAGGTTTCTCTTTTTGTGTTACTCAGCTCTCTATCTGCTCAAGTGTCTGTCTAGGAGTCTGTTACTCAGCTCTCTATCTGCTCAAGTGTCTGTCTAGGAGTCTGTTTTTATACAGACTCTACTTTCTTAGGCCTGTCTTTGTGGATGAGAATGAAGATCTGGGGACCCATCCAACCTTTAGATCTAAACTTTCCCTCATGTTCCCTTCAGAGAGAGATACTGTTTCCTTCCCCTCTGCAAATTTCTGTGAACACTGACTTAATCAGTGTGCTAACTTTAATTTTATCCTAATAGATTATTTCCTATCATTTCCTGTTTCGATTCTTGTAAATGCTAATGCTTCTATTGCATGAGTAGGTGGAGCCATCTCTTATCCAGAAAGCAGACACAGCCTGCTGAGGATTCCCTTGTGGCTTAACTTGGTATAAACAAATCATTAATCTATTTGAGGAAACAGACTCTTCCAGCCAACAGGTTTCATTTCTAAGGCTCTATTTACATGGTCATTTTAATCTCACATAAATCCATCCTGCTGCTGAAGCAGATGGTGTCACCTTCTCTTGCTGTTGGTGCCTACCTTCTCCCTTGGGTTGGCACAAACATTTCTGTTGCTGTATAAAGAACTAGATCAATGATCTGAACTAAAAACTCATCTTGATTCTTTTTTCCTCTGAGATAGGTTAGAGGCTTTCATCAGTGGTTTGGACTTAATGTAGAGCAAATTGGCTGTTTGTAACCACCAAAACCTTTATCTCATTTAAACACATATCCTTGTAAAAGATCACGTTTTAACACAGTCAGATAAATTATATAAATGTGACTCATTTGTAGCTCTTGACTGAGATTAGATACAACCACTATTATTAAACATTCAGAGATACTGATTAATTTGATATACAAGTCTTTGCTTTGAGAGACACTATGTTTACTCTTTTATTCTGGTATATTTTTTAAAATTCAAAATGTACTAAAAAACATTACAGTAAATAGGTCTTAATTACATAACATATCTGGAGTAAATAGGTCTTCAAAAATCCAGAATAGAAAGTTTTACATGTTACAATCCTGTATACAATAGAGGACTAAGAAAACTCCAGAAACATTGTGCTCAGAAGAAAAGATTCGAAGACGGTCAATTGTAAGCAAATGCTAAACAACAGTTCACATTTACGTTTGCATGGTTTCAAAGTCTACAAAGACAACACAGTGCTGATAAAATTAGGTTTCCTTTGTACATATTTGTGCTTTCAAGTCTACTTCCTCTATTAATTGCTGGAGTTATGAGGTTCAAGAATTTTACCCAAGATTTATTGATCTTATATGTTAAAATGCATGGTCAGAGTACACTTGCTAGCATTAATCTATTTCTGGTTTGGAAAGCCTTTTATAATTTTCAGATAACTTATTTTCAACATGGTTATTTTACTTAATTATCCAGGCTGTTTCCTTCTTTGAATTAGAGGCAAAATAAAGTTATAATATACTTTGAGCTTCTGTTCACAGTACTTGAAGTAAAAGACTTCTTTTCTCTGTTATTTTATGCTTGTGGTAGTCATCTGTTAAAAACCACAAACCTTTATATAATAGAAATGTCAGTCTTAATTCCTATTTATGGACTTTCCAATAAACAGTTTAGTTGGCATTTTCTTCATGCCCTACTCCCATTTCCCAAAATTTCTTCCCCTAAATTAACACTTCTACCTTCCTGCTTACTTTGTAAGGTAGCTCAGAGAGCTAGGAAATATCCATGTTCTAGCCTACACTCTTTCAAAAATCCTCTTAGGTTCTAAATAGTGGATACCAGTACTGAAGCTGGTACGTACTGATACAAGAAGGTCAAGATGAGAAGGAGATGGCAGCAGAATTTGATTCGGAAAGACGATCCTAATTTTTAACTCATGAGGAAGCACAGTATTGGAACGAATCACCTAGCAGGGTAGTACACTTTTCAACACGTGGTGCACTTAGGAGAGCTCTGATCTCAGTGCAAAGAAGAAAACAGCTGCAATGGTTTCATGCTGTCGGGCCATCCCCTCTACCCAAGGACATCTCCAAAACAGAACTCTTTCAGTTCACAGTTGAGCACATTTGCTTTAATTGCCTGAGAAGTCAGCTGACGCTAGACTGTGAACCTCAGCTAGTGAGGTACAGCTCTGCCTGCCTTCTGCCAGCGATGGTAGAGAGGAGGAAAATGGGCAGAAGAGCAACTACAGATAGCAGAACTGCTGTGTGAAGCCCTTTCCTTGCTCATCCTCTACTACTTACACCTACTCCCATGCTGTTCTCTCACTTCTGCCATGCAGCTCTTTGTGTGGCTGAATGGTGAACTGTCTGCTGAACCCAAATTAAAAATAACACAGAAAAAGAAAAAAGCCACATCAGCTCTCCATTTTGATTCTGCATCCACTGCAGAGTGCCATATTCCGAAACGCAGGAATAGCTTGACATTTGGAAGAAGTGGCAGAAACTGGAACTACTTAAAATGGGATATGATGAAAAGCACTTCAAGTCTGCCCTAAAACTGATGTCTCCTTATAATACATACTCCAATCCAGTGATTTGTTGGGAGAATTAATAAAACATTGTGCTATGCAGGAATTTGAACCGAACTAATCATTGTATCAGGCCTTAAATCTTATGCAAGTAAATCTGTTTCAGTTCACAGGCTTTAATGAAGTTGGAAATCTGGCCCCATAAGCAAGAATTAGTACAGTGTAGTGGCATGCCTTATCAAACTGTCTTCATGATATTGATAAAAATTAATCAAAACTTAACACTTTGTCTTACTTTTTTTGGCTACATTCAAAACCTCTATACACGAAATCCAGAAATTTTGAACTGAATTGTTAGAGGATTCTGGAAGTACCCTTGAAAAAGCAGTAATGATTAGAAGAAATCTATAGGAAAGAAGTATTTCCTTTTAGGAAACCTCTAATTTTAAGGTCTATCAAATTTTTAGGTAAAAACCAAAAATAATGTCTTTTTAGTATTAACTTATTGAAGTTGGTAGTTTTGAGATAATTTGTAATACATGAACTTTCTTAAAAAGCTTATCACCTTTTATGAAGGAAGCATCTATATTACTAAAATTCCAAGCTCTTAATAAATATATGTACAGTTAATTTACTTAAGTGTTTATCATTGGTTTTTTTTCTAGATAAAATGGTTTTCACTTCCCTTTAAATAAACAAAACAATAAACACAAGTCAAGCACATTCCTGGCACAGAGCAGATGCCTTTTTAGATCCCTAGAGTAGGCAATGTATTGATTGTATATTAATTAATTCCTGTAGCCTACTTTATGGAAAGTGCTGTGGGATTGTTGATTGAAAATGCCAGTAGGCATTAGATAGTAATTGAATTATTTTAAATTTATCAACATCTGAATTTCTACAGTACTTAGCAGGAATTCCCACTGTAAATATATTTGCTAGAGTTAAGTAAAACTATTTTATTCTTAGACTGATTTTTTAGAAGGAAAAATGCTGTTTTAAGCAAAGTAGGGAGCTGCTTTCACACACAAATTTTCTTACATCATTAAAAATACCCAGGCAGAATAAATTCAATAGTCTAAAATACATTCTTTGGGTTCTTTTTGGTGTAGTAGTACATATTTCTGAACAACAGATTTTTTTAATCCATCTATATAACATAATAAAAGAATGACAACACAATAAATATCAGGTTACAGCATTTCTAAACGTGTTTTCTAGTCCCTAAATGAGTCACAAAAGGCAATTTGGAGCACTAACAGTTTAAAATGCAATAAAATGCAATAAAATAAAATAAAAATAACTGAGCTAATGCTAATATAATATGCAGTATTATTTTTAGCTATATGCTTCATTAAACTTTGAGGTAAGTATCACTACAGTCATAGATTGACTATACCATACCAACATGCTAAAAAAATATCTTGTCAAATTAGGCTTATGCCCATTTCTTACAAGGCTCTACAAGTCTGGTATTGCAGTTCTCATTGACCAGTTCTGCTACATGCTTTTACAGCAACACTGAAGTTCACAACAGAAGTTATTTTTGTACTGTCCCCTCAGAGCTCATTTTATTTCTGTATCACAGACACACCATTCCACCCTGCCACCCATCAATATTATCCAATTGTCTTCAATTAGAGGTTATTTTTAGCCCGGATCATATCAATTATGAAATTTGTAGCACAGCTGAACAAAGTTTTGCCTGCATTAAGGGTGTGTGGAGAGCAACCAAGAAGCAGATTGTGGTCAGAACTTACTAAAGCAGCCCAACTGCTAAAGAAAATGGATCATGGAACTGCAACTAAAGTAACTTTGTTATTTAACAACGTGGTATCTGTAAAACATAGGCCTTAAAGATGTATTTTAAGATTTCCCTGTATGAATCTATATCAGAAATCATGGTATCTGTCTCCTTGTCTTTTGTTAAAAGAAACCAAAGCTGCATTTTATACACAATCAAGTGTATTAAAAATTGCTATAATGTCAAAATATATAAGAAATAAACTCTTGCAGTTAATTAAACATTTTATTATCTCAGAGAAAACACACTGAACACACATCTTTTGTGCTACACTGAATATATTCAGTGTCATTATGGTGAACAGTGCAACTGTTGTGCCTGCCCTGAGTTCTCATTGTACATAGGTTCAGAGCCCTCTTTCCAAACACAGCGTTCAAACCACACCACCATCACTCTCACACAGAAGCTGTAGCAGCTAAAATATTTTCTTTTGATCGAGCAGGCAACCAGACCATTTCTAGATCTTTTCTATTACAGTGTACCTGAACAAAAGGAAACAATTCACAAACACATAACACCAATTTTGGTCTGGGATTTGAGAGTATATCTGAAAAAAAAAAAGTAGTGGGTGAGGTAAGCTGAACAGTTCTCTGAAGACACAGAGAGTCTTTGTTAGACTTTTACACCTCTAAGAAGGGTTAAGTGGTAGCTGGTCAATGCAGTCATTGTAGTTGATACAAATAGTGTGATTTCAATGAAAATATTTGAAATTACTACAGATACTTATTTTCTGTTTTGTCTAGATATGTATTAAATAATTTGTTATAGTTTAGGCTGACCTTGATGTGAGATTTGCAGTTTTCAATCAACTTATTTTGTGACTTCCTCTTTATGCACAATCAAACAGACATACTGTGTATTGACATCCCAGCTCTTACCTGTTTTATCCCAGCTTCTTGTTTTCATCATGCAACTGTCCACACAAAAAACCCTTCTGCACAGGATCGTTTGAACCTGGACTCATTTACACAACTGAGGATATAGGTTTATATCTAGTTTTACTTCCAGTCAAACTCTTATCACAAATATCATTTCCCATCAGGAATCAATGGTTACAAATTGTTTTAATTTAAAATCAGAACAGAGTGGTAACCATACAACTTTTCCATCACTTTTTTTCTCCATCCCTCTTCCCAGCCATCATGCGAGACTAAAAGTGCATTCTAAACAGAAGAAAATGGCATATTCAACAAAATTGCTGTTTCTGATTAAAAAAAAAAGTTTTAAAATAAGACCTGGATTTAGAGGTCTAGCAAGTAAGGGTGCCCTTTTCACCACAGGCTATCCGTTGGTAATTAAATCACACCAGTAATCTGATATAGCATTAGATCTTTAGTAGCATGATAGCACTGTCACAGGCATTTTACATCCTAGAACCTGCAGTAAATTAAAAAGTCCTTGGAGGCCATCACTACTTGACCTCTTGGTCTGCTGAATTCCAGACAAGGCAGAAAAAAATCAGTTCTACTTTTAGCAATCTCCTGCACCTTAGTGCAATGTCTTATCAATGCTTGCCTACGTTTCCTCCTATCTTTGGCAAGTACAGCTCTAGAATTGATCCTATCCCAGAAATTTGAGACAGCTGGTAAAGTTCCTGGGAGAGGCAAGCTGACAACAGTCTGTTCTAATTTGAAGGAGAATTAATCTATAGCAAACTGACTACTGACTTAGATAATCCTCACACATGCTTATTAGGCCTTCTCTTTTGTGCATTGTCTTCTTTAATTTGTCTCAGCTTTTTAGGGTGTTTTCATATCAACAAGCCCTTTGAATGTGGTAGTTCTTATCCTGAAGTTGTCCTCACATCTGCTTATGGCAGGTCTGGGTATTCTCTTTTGCATTCCTCATGGGCAGGTGGATGGACTGTGATTGGGTGCAATGGGGCACAGCAGAACCACCAGTACCCCTGTGTGGCCATCGGTGCTGCCCAGTGAGGGAGGCACGTGGTCCTTGACTCGTCAGGCTGAGCCCATCACAGGACACTTCTCAGCAGCAGTGAATTCACAGGGCCAGTGTGCCTCCTTGGCAGTTCTGCTTGGCAAACTTCTGCTTTCCTGACTCAAAAAGCAGCTCATTTGTCCCATAACCAGAAATATTTCAATTGTTCACTTCGTAAGTGGCCCACGACCACGCATTTGGCCATTTGAAAGAGATGGCAGCCCATGGGATCAAACTGAAGGTCAGCTTATGTTTCCCTTTTGGCTTGTTGTAGGTGTTTTATCCTGTAACTTAAACACAGGAGGAAATATGCCTATTCTCTCTGTATTTCCATTTTCACATGAATATTTGCATCACCTCTTCTGCTACCTCAGTGCTGTACTCCCTCTTAAATATGTACATGTTCTCAGCTCCTAGATGAAGTCTGCAAGTTGACCTGTCTGAAAACAAACCTATTTTTAAACATACATGTATGTGTTATATATATACATATATGCACTAATGTTTTTCATTAGTGAGAAACTAAGCAGTTCACCGAGCTGCCACCTCTGCATGGCTCCTGGCACAGGGGACAGCCAGCATGTCCCTGAGCAGAAGTGAGTGCAACCTTAGATGGCAGCAGCTGTTGGACAAGTATGGCTGGGTCAGGTAAGTGTACCCTCAGCTACAACTGCAGAGAAGAGATGGATTTAAAGCCCTTTGCTGGTGTTCTGCTCCCCACCCCCTTCTTCAGCCCAGGTCTCCCCTGCCTCTGGGAGGAGTAGGCTCAGGGGACTGAACCAGAAGAAAACATTTTAACCACTTAGTTTATACTGCTGAGGGTGTGGAGCAGGTCAGAGGAGCACCCACGTGGGCTTGGTGGGAGCCATGGCAGCACACTGGGAGAGAAGCAGCAAGACTGCCAGCTCTTAATGTGCTGCTTTGTAAAACTCACATTTCCACCTCACTGCAAAAGCTGGCAGAAGGGATGACTGGATATTTAACTAATGTTTATAGACTCATCATAAAAGAACAAAGCACGAGGGGCAAAAAAAGGAAAAACCTGTCTGTTGCAACAGCCCTAAAGTTTAGGGATAGAGTCTGGACTGTATAGACATGGATGTGTCTCAGTGCTGGTGTGAAACAAGCCAAAATAGAAAATGAGTGACTGATGTGATAAGAACTGATTGTGATGCTGTTTCTGTATATTTTTTTTTAGCTGAATGCAGATAAGTAATGCTGTGTTAGAACAAAATCTGGGCTTTCAGGCTGAGAGAACATGACATCAGTGTGGAGTGATCAGGATATGTGTGTGACAATAGCTATTACATTTGGATTAGCTGAAACAATGATACTTATATTGTACCTTTTAAGTAAGCATATCAAAGTTAACAAGTGTAACTGTAGCATTATTCGGAAGCTGTGCAAGAATGAAGCATGCAACCGATGATTTAGCTGGTGTGTCAGCCTGGGACCACTCACATTTCTTTCTGTGCAGACCCCTGGGGCTGGCAGCAGAAGGGGCTACTGCCTTATCTTCAGCTCCCACAGCTTAATTTTCTGGGCTGCAAACAGCTCTTCAGTCCCTGTTAAGTGTTAGCAGGGTCCTGTCATGCTGCAGTGTTCAAGAGTATTTTATCTCCATAAATAAAGAGATGCTATCAGGTAGAAAAAAAATAGAAAAGAAAATAAGAGAAGTGAGGGATTTGCCATCTGAGTGGGACTTGGCAGGCCCGCTGAAAGCTTGTTTGAAGGCCCCTACCACATTCCAGGTGGTGGGAGAGCAGAAGGAATGCTGTACTAATTCTCCCTTCAGCCAGACTGATGTCCAGAACAGATTTTTCACCGCAGATGAAATGGCAATATTCCGCCATGTAACTGTGTCCTGAGGGGCCGTTAAACATTTTTTAACTTCAGTTTAGAGTTAAGAGGTGAGTCTGGTCAGTACTGCTACAAAATTTAACCACAAAAGACCTGGAAATCGTGCTCTAGCAGACATTTTAACAGTCCACAAAGGAGCACAGATGCTGACAGATAAAACCTTACCGTAAAACAGTATGATGCTCCAGTCCTCAAGAAGTTATGATACAGCCCATTACAATGTAAAATATTTGAGACTGCAATTACTTTTGCAAATCTGCAGAGCAGAGCTAAAGTGAAAGAATAAAATGCTTGCTTAGGCTTTAGCTCTGAAATGCTGACTCTGCATTTTAACTTTAGTCACCAGCTAGAGCTTCAGTAGCTGCTTTCAAATCTGTGCGTAGAGAGGAGGGGAAGGAATGCATCACACCGGTGCATGACTGAATTCTCAGGGAGTTTGAGAACCGGAATCTCTTTCTGATCCAAGCAATTAACCAAGATTTCAAGCCTTGGCAGCTGTTTGTTTTCTGAAAGGAGGCAATTATATGACCCCAGCAGCAAAATGACAGTGCAGGCAGAGAGCAGAGAGTAAACCTTTCTTAAATTCCGCCTCTGAATAATGAGCTCAGATTTTAATGAACTGGTCTCACAAGAAAAAGGAGAAAAAGATTACTTAGGACCACACTTGCATACCCTCACAAAATTCCCAGTAGCTGGAATAGTAACAAGCTGCAGTTCTCTCACAGTTATTTTGTGGAGCTAAAATACTGCTACATTGCTCATAAGTCTTCAACACAGAAAAAACAGTATTAGCAGTAAAAACACAGTAACTCATACAAAAGCACCCTCAGCAAGGCCAGCCTAGTCAAACACTGATTTTTTTCTCCTTCAGACTCACTCACTGTCTTCAAGTACAAAAAAGTGTTAGTATAACTAAGATAGATGTGAGACATAATCTCTTACAAAATAAGCCTTTCCTGCTCTTAACTAGCATACTCAAAGATGATGTAAATGATGTAGAAACACTGTGTCTCAAGCTCTTACTGTTTCCCTCGAGTATCTCAGTCTTCAAGAAGTTGTTTTTTTTCTGCAGTTACACATATGAGAATTGAGGGATTGCTTCTTGTTCAGCCACTTCCAGCAGAGAGAATTCAGCTTTGGCACGGCATGAACTACAAAATAGGAATAACTAAGGGCTTATGGCAGAATGATGTGAACATTTAATAGCTTGTAAGTGCCTTGAATTATAAACTGTATAGCACTTGAAGAACTTTCTACCCACCTACCAAAGATCACTCAGTCATACAAAATCTTGGCTTGTGTTTTACAATAAATTTCAGCAAGGTTACACACCTGGAATAAAATTTTAAGTGGATGAAGCATTAAGGACTTTTGAATCATCAGCTTGTTCGACATTTTTTCAAGCATCTGAATTGTTTGCTATTAGATGCACAGCTAACAGGCAGAGTTGGTTGGTTTGGTTTTTTTTTAAAGTGTCTTCGGTGCTTTGAGTAATAGTGACAGAGAGAGATTTAAAGAACAATTAAAATATTGTTAAATGTTAATTTTTAGATGGTAAACAACCCTCTAATGATTTTCAAGTCTAACTATAGCTTAGTTCAAAGGCTAATATAGATTGTGATACAAAGAGATCATACACTAACCCACACGGTAACTGCTGTTTAATATATGTATTGCAGAAGGGCTTAATAATAAAAAATAGGACTGCAATACTCATAATACTCTATGTTCAAAAGTTAGCAGAGTTTTAAATATTAAGAATAAAAAAATAATTGCTTGGGATTAGTGGGGCAAATATGTTGTTTTTCTATACATTGAATTTATCAGAAAAAAACTAGTATTTGACTGGCTAAATTGGGTCAACAGTGACAGTGAAAACATTTAAGAGGGTATTTATGGTATAAGATTTATTGGGCAAGATCATGACATTCATAAGAAGATGATAGAGTACAGGGCAGCTTTTTCAGGATTTCCTGATCCTTGAGAAGGTAAAAAAGGTAGAAATGGCAAAGTGCTTGTACTAGAAAAAACATGGATTTGTGTGAAGACCAACGTCAAGGTACCTTACCACCAGTGACATTAATTTACTTTCCTCTCTATTGTTATGTGAGGATGAGAAATTATTAATACTCTTGTCTGTCTAGAAAAATATTTGAAGATGTCTGTTTTTAAATATTTTCAGTGCTATTTTTATATCTTTAGCATAGAGAATAATTACTACAATTGTTAGCTAGTTGTAACACAATACAAAATTCTTTATATCTTATCACTTGCCTATTTTTTAAATTTCGAAATTGCAGATTCTTTTCTGAGTTGAGCCCTAATAAATGCAGCATATGTGTGTTGTCTTACTAATTATTATGTTTATGTAAAAATGGATGTACCATTTTCATCTTGATTTAAGATAGGAAGATCCCAGATGAGCTTCCTTGCTGTTTCTGTGCTTAAACAATGCAGAGAAAATGTCCTGGGATCTAATTTTCCCTCCTTGCTGAATTGTGGTCATGACAACCATCTGCACAAGGATAAGCTTCACAGTAATGTCTCGTTGAAGGGTATCATTTTGATGTTATGTTGTGTGATACAATAAGGTAATAAAAAATAATACCTTGCAGCAGTTGGTGCTCTCATCTACATATACTACTGACCTACGCTTTTGGTTGTGGTGAGTTTTGGTTTGCTTGTTTAATATTTATGTGGACATTGGGGCAATGAAAGTATAAAAAACAACACTAACTTGCAAAATATACATTAACATTTGGGAGAAGGACTAAGGGAAATACCATTGTTCTGATTCTTCAAATTTATCCATCTCTACTGGGTACCAGGGAATTTACATGTTCATTGTGAAATTTAGTTTTTCTCTGCTGTGCCAGCAAGACAAGATACAATTTTTAAAATCCAACACTTTTACCATTTGTAAAGGTGCATTTGCACATTACCAGTAAGACTCCCAACCCTGTAATAGTCTGGTCAGGCTGTGCAGAGGAATAATGAATGTTACTTTTTATGTGCAAATTTCTTGCCCTGGAATACAAGTTACTGAACTCAAGTCACCTGGGTCTATGTACCCCTCAGCCATTTGATTTACCTGATCTAGCAGATGGACTGGACGGGTAGGAGTCACATGGCTTCTGCTCCGGAAAGGGGCTTCCTGTCAGATGGAAATTCAGTGACTTGCTAAAGTGATCAAAAAGAATCTTACAGGATGAGTTACTAAATTGGGTTGGTGGAGGATGAGGTGTCTGTGCGGGAGGTATAGAGCTTGGAATCTTTCTAGATACCAGTAATACCTGAGCTTAAAGGAAACAGGGTTTAATTTTTTTTTTTTTTTTTGGCAGGGGTGTTTGGCTATGAGCTCATATTGTTCTTTTTGGATATTACAGGAGAATTACATGGAATCTACGTTGCAGTAAAATACTCATAGTCTGCTCTTTTTAGTAATAAGGCTAACGGTAACAAGGTTTGGGGGTACATTCTAGCTTAACTAATGCAATCCATGTAATAGCAAACAAATCAATGTATCAAATCCTAATTATTCTTATATAATGTAGGGATTCCTGGCTTGTTTTTGTGCTGCCCTCACACAACGCTATTCCAACAGCAACTCCTAGCTTTGTGACAAGTGGTGCTCTATGGGTAGGATGGGGCCATGCAGCTCTGCAATTCTGCAATGAAGTTCTGCAATCTCCTGCTGGGAACAATATTTTACGGACAAGGAGCATAGAAATGGCATGTGTCTTCCTTGTCAGAAGACTTTGTATTGAGTTTGTGGGGGTTGTGGAGCTGGTGGTGAAACAATTTACGTTATAGGCGAGTAATTCTTCTTGGACAAATTTTGATTAAGTTAATTTTAAAGATACAGTAGCAGGACAATAGGCTGGTAAGACCTTCCAAGTATGACACTAAAAAAGGAAGTTGTGATGTAGCAAATTATTGATGTTTATTCTGTTGCTGACTAGAAAGTTTGCTTTTTAACTTAGCTGAACACTGGTTCTCACACGACTAATGTGATTTGAAAACAAGAATTTGTATATGGATATACTTCTGATTGAGTCTAATTTTTTTTTCTCCTGCTGGTGACCCTTTGCCTTCAGCACCAGCAGTACCTGACTGCTGTTTGTTGTACGTGAAAATCTGTGAAGAGCAACCAGGGCCCTTTGTGTTGTCCAAGTCTGGTTTTAACAGATCATCACGACTCCAAAAGAGTGTCTAGTTAGTGCATCCAAGGGAGAACCATCCCCTCAAACTTGTATTTAAAACAACTCTGAACAAGGGATTTTGATTATAAATACTACCTTATTCTGATGCAACTAGGAACTGGCCAGACTAAGCTGTACTCCAGTGCTCTGCCCAGGCTTCCCTCCCTGTGCCCCTTTCCAGGGATGGCAAATGTATCCAGTACGTTGGTTTCAGTGGCTTATCCCAAGAAGGAAGATGGTTTTGAGAACCTGGGCAGTTTGAGCAGGAGAGAGATTGGAATCCTGAATTCACCATCCAGTCTTCTGAGTTTAGCCATTCCCGAGAGTGACACCAGTCGGTGAGATGTGATCCAGGGAGCAGTTGCATTCCAGTGTTGCACAGGGCTGAGCTGCACACAGCAAAGGCCCCTACATGGTGAGGACAAGCTTTATAGCGTCTATTACCACGGTATTGGGTAATTGACGTGCTTAAATACGTGGACCATAGAGGCTGGCCCCGTACTGGAGTCTGAACAACTGCAAAACACAATGACGGAAAACAAAGAAGTATTTCCAGAATCAGAGAAGTGTTAGTGTTGGAAGGGACCTCTGGAGATCATCTAGTCCAACACCTCTGCCAAGGCAGGACCTCCTAGAGCAAATAACACAGAAATGCGTCCAGGTGGGTTTTGAATGAATCCAGAGGGAGACTCCCTGACCTCCCAGTTCAGCCTGTTCCATTAGCTTAGCTAATATACAGCTGCTGCTAAAAATTGGAACTGAAGTTCAGCTCATCTCCTAAAATGGCAGCATGCCGGTGTCAGTGCAGAGGAGCGCACTGTCCAGTCCGCTGCCCACGGGCTGGCCGCGGCAGCCTCCGGTACCTGGGCCAGGCCTCGCCTCGGCAACCACCTGGGCAAAAAGGCGGACCCAGAGTCATTCTACACTGCAGGGCTAACCCCACCAAGGCGGGAAGCTTCCCCCGAGCCCGGGCGAAGATCCGCCAGAGCGCAAACCCCACACCCCGCCGCATCCCCTCAGGTGCGGCGGGAACAATAAGCGGCACGGCCAAAACGAGCCCCGGCGGCGCGCACAGATCCGCGCCGGGCGCGCACGACTAAAATAGTCCCTCTTTGTTCGCCAGTAGCGAACACACCGCTCCGACCGTGTCCCTCCGCCGCGGCGCCCCGCGTCCGCCCCCGGCGCTGCCGGCGCAGGCGGGGCCGCCGGGGCGGGGCCGCG
>WEKY01033595.1:64027-78889 GCA_013390045.1 Picathartes gymnocephalus
GGGAGGGAGGGAGGGAGGGGCGGCCGGGCCCGCGCGGTGGGGGGGGGCGCGATCCCCGCCGCCCGGGCCGCCGGTGCCGCATCCCAGCGGGGAGCGCTGCGAGGCGCCCGCTCCGGCGCCGGGGGCCCCAAGGCCTTGGGGGGAGGGGGAGGGAGCTCCTTCCGAGCGACCGCTGGCAGGCGAATGTGAGGGGTCAGTGGTGCTCCTCGGTGACCAAAACAAAGGGAGGGAGGCACCGGGCCGGTCGGCGGGGCCGGGGGCTGCAGCGGTGAGATGCCATCAGCCTCGCGGCAGCTGTATTTTCATCTTCTCCTTTAAGGATATTGCCCGAGTAGGCTGCGTTTGCTCGAGTGCGAGGAGAGCAGCACAAAGAGGTAGTGGTGCTCGTTGGTAACTTTGTTTTTTGGGGTTTTTTTTGTTTCCTTTTTTGTTTCTTTTTTTGTTTCTTTGTTTGTTTGGGATTTTTTTGTGTGGGCTTTTTTGTTTGTTTGCAACGCTTCACGTCTTAATTTCTGTCAGGCTTGATAATTTGAATGTGCACGGTAGGTTTTTAGTCCACTAAAATGTGGTAACTGTTGCTGGCTGAAAGGATGTGCAGTACTGCATTTTCTTTTTTTTTTTTTTAGTATTGAATTCTGTGTAAAGAATGGGCTGATACCTCTTTTAGTGAAAGAGAACAATATGGTTCTATGCTGGATGCTCTGGACACTGATATTAGTGTTGAAATACGAGGGATTGTCGCTCATCCATGAAGGATCAGGGTGCTATTAAGAAGTAGAGGGCCTGCATAATTAAATGAAAGGCCCTGCCAGGAAAGCAATGTAGCATTATGTTGTTTCTGGAGTTTGTGATGGGCCCAGTTTATCATAACTTTAAAAGGTCAGACGTAGTAATGGATAATGACATGGTTTTCTCCTGACTTAGTGTAAGGGAACGTGATCAATGATATGCACTTAAACTGCCAAAAGTATAGGATAGTAACAAAACAGTTTCCCTCTTGTTTTTTTTTTTTTTTTTTTCTTTTGATCCGTAGTCAGATTGGTAAAAGTTAGCCTGGTAATATTTGTCCCTTTTTTTGAGAGCTCAAATTACATTTAATCTGAAAGCATTTGAGATTAAAAGAGGGGGTAAAATATTTAATTTCTCTATTATTAGAATACAGGTTAGTGAGCTCATAACTTTTCATTTAAAGGAGAATAAGGGAAAACAAAGATTGAAAGTATGGAAGGAGATGCATGATCTAGTGAAAATGAGAAGGGTTTTTGCAAGGAGTTACAAGCTGTGAGATATGGATCTGTACTGAGAGTATAACATAGTAATGTTTTCCACAGTTAACCCTTGTTTTGTCAAATACAGGTGTGTGGCTTCTCAACAACTTGCCTTTTCTGTTCTGGAGAGAATTTAAAATCAGATGTAGATACTTCTCATATGACTTAATATGGCTAGTCAGCAGGGTATATATTTTTTTTTAAATAGGTGAAAGAAACATGTATTGGTAGTTAGTATGAAGTTATGTTTGTCCTGCCCTGCACCAGGAGATCAGGTAAAATTTATGAGAAGAGCAGCTGTAATAAAATAGTTTCAGTTAATTTCCTAGTAGACAGTGGACTTCTGTATTCCCTGGAGATAGATGTGAATTAATGTAGAGGCACTAAAGCATATTTTGTGCTCCTCATGTGAATTGTGGAGGAGGAACCTTGGAGATGTGACTAGAAGCCGATATGAATCTTCTCTTAGTTGGTGAATTGAGCACATTTTTTGTGTGACCGGCTGCTGGCCCTGCTGCAGAGTTGGTTTCACCTTCTTCACAGGCCTTCCTTGCCGGAAATGGGGGGGAAGTGTGTCTTTGAGCAAAACACAACAGGAGAAGAATTATAAAACCACAGGTATTGCTGGAGAGAGAATCTCCATGGAGGAGTGAAATCAAGAAGCTTAGCCTTCTTTAAGAGAAGAAGAGCTAATGATGACAGTATTCCTGATGAGTGTGGACATACTTCATTCACTAAATATCTTCAAGGATAATACTACTTATATTTCACATCTATTCAGATCGTTTTTTGTTTTTGTTTTTTTTTAATTCTGTGGAATGCTTATGGAGGTTGGTGTTCTTAAAGAAGAAAACTTATCATTCTGGGATTTTGGTGAGCTCTGAAATCCTTTTTCTTCCCCACTTCTCCCTGAAGTTGGGAGTTTTCTTCCCCACTTCTCCCTCTCCATGTTGTCTGTTAATTCTTTCATTGCTGGGGTTTGTGCTCATACTCCCTTAGGTGTGTGCATGTACTGGATTTGGATACTGTAGAAACTGAAAAGGCAGGTGCTGTATTCACAGAGGTGCTGAGAATACATTTTCAGACCAAAATTTCCCTTAATTGTATCTTGTGACCTGGTACCATTGTTTTCTCCCTGTACCTTTTGCCTCTTGGTGTTCAAACACATGATTGATCCCAAACAAATGGCTCTTGCAGTACACAACTGCCCTCTCCTATTTTCCTACATACTAAATATGTTATTTTGTAGTGATCTTTTAAGCTCTAATACTTTCACTGTTTTTATCAAATAGACTTAAAACACTTCTAATTATTTTAGACTTCTTGAGGGAGAATGTGAGCAAGTAAAAATAAAACAAATGATTGTAGTATTATGAACATGGGAGTATGCTTATCCTGGTGACTACCTCTTTTTAACAATATGCATCAATCTTATTAAGGACAATCATATTTCACAGGGTCAGAGAACAGAACCACAGGATTCTATCTAGATGCTATCTAACAAGTTTTGTGTCACTAATAGTCACTTCCCTATAGTCCTCTGGGTAAACTTCTTTCTGAGATGCAACAGATTTATAGACCTAACTGCTAATCAGATTAATAGGCTCCGGGGCCTCACTTAGCTTTTATTACTTAGAAGCAAAATTTATTACTTTTGTCAGGTAATGTGATGTATATACTTTTGAAAGCATGGATCTTCTTAAAAAACTCACTAATGGAAACATATTCTGTGATAACTAGAGAGTTCCCCAAAGAATCTAACTAGAAGAATTCAGAGAAAAAAAGTATAAGGTTCTTTGAAATAATTAAAACCCTCACCAAAGCCAACCACCTTATTGAGATAGCAGTGTATTATGTGAAATCATATTTGATGATCATGGGTAGTATTAGGGTTGACTGGGTAAAGCTGAGAATAAGCAAGTTACAATTTCTCATCTTATTGACAAGGGGTGGCTTACACAGAATGGTAACCCTGAAATCATTGGTAGGACAAGGTTTTTCTGCCTTAAATGGTATTTTAACTTCTATCCATGGTGGATTTGTTAAGCTTTGCTTGAATGGCCTATAAATTGGCTTGCTGCATGTTTGAACAAACATGTGAACTTGACTCACGTAGGCCCATGGGACCAGGCTACTTTCAAGAGCACCAAGGAAACTGTGTGATGTTCTTGTAGGGCTCTTCCTTGCTCTTATAAGTTGTGGAGAACAGGGCTAATCCATAATGATTAGAGAATTACACATTACACCCATCTTTGGAAAGGGCTAAGAGTTCAACTCAAAGAACCACAGGCTGGTTAGCTTCACTTGGTAATTAGGGAAGTCATTAAGTCTTTCTGGAGGATGTTTCTGGATGCATGGAAAGGTGATGACTAGTAACAGTCACTGAAGATGTAAATCATGGCCTGAACAATCTGACTACCTTCTGTGTTAAAAATGGCAGGGTTTTTGAACATGAGGAGAACCTCGTCCAACCTCACTTTCAGCAAGGCTGAAGGAAAAGATTGAACATGAACTTCATGAAATTCAACAGATAAGAAAGTAAAGTCCTGCATCTGAAGAAGGAACCCCAGGCTAAGATTGGCTGGGGATCTCACAGACAGAAGGCAGAATATGAGCCAGCACTGTGTCCTGTGAGCTAAGGCAAGTGGTATCCTGGGCTTTATTAGCAGAAGTAGAAGACTGAGGGGAAGTGATCATTTCCTTCTACACAAAACTCATTAGACAGCATCTCTATAGAATGCTGTATTTTCATGCTACCACTGCGAGAGACATCCAACTAGATGAGTTTGGTGTAGGGCCAAACAGGACAGTCAGGGACTGGAGCACTTGCCCTGTGAGAGGGGCCTTAGGCTCATTCAGCTTCAGGGAGACTGCAGGCTTCCAGCTCCTCTGAGAAAATTAGTGTGATGCAATTAGTCTCTTCACAGCAGTGCATGGCAGGAGGACAAGAGGTAACATGCCTGCATTGGAGAGATTCTGATATGGAACATCTCCCCTCTCCAGGGTGGCAGCTCAGCAGTGAAACAGGAGCCCAGGGTGCTTGTGTGGCCACCTGGTTTGGCCTCATGGCTGATGCTATGCTGAGCAGGACTAGGGAATTCCTGAGAACCTTTCTACCCTGAATTATTGTATTATCCTAAACAACACTTAAAACTGAAAGTAATTTTGATAAGTATATTTCTTATCCCCCAGTTATTACTCCCTACTTTTCTAGACTAGAAATCCTAGATTAGAATCCCTTTGCCCTTCTTTGATACAGTTGGCTTTTGATTGTACCAGCATGCAAGATAGTGTAAAGATAAGAAGCTTCAGGTGTGTTTTGTAGATGTTGTGTGATACGGCACATTGGAAAAGCAATATTCATTTCAGCCTATGAAGTAGTGTAGAGGATAGGCTATAATCTGGATTTGTATTTGATCCTTTGCTTAATAGAAGTTAATGGCAATGTACTAATATAATAGCCTGTTATGTGTAATTGAAAAGTGACTATTGCAATAATGTTGGTATTTACGAAAAGCAAAGTGATTTTTTTCCTTTTTTGTTATCAGTTGAATCAACCTGATCTGAAGTTTGGACCTGGGTTGGGGTGGAGGAAGAATCTTTTTATTTGGGGAGGAAAGTACGTTTGCCACAGTGAATAGATAATGGTTGGTATGAAATCTCATAAATAGTTGAGAAGTTGAAAGGAAGAAATGTGGCTAGTATCCAACATCTCTCCAGCTGTTAGTGAAGGTACTAGATCCAAGTCACAGGCAATGTTGGAAACATAGCTTTAGCTTGGTTATGTGGAGCTGGGTAAACAAGCTAAGATTATTACTCTCAGACAAGATCAATTTCCCTTCTCTGCTGTCTTCTAGCTGTGAGCACTTGTTGCTTACCTGGCTTATTTAGTCACCAGATCGCTCTGTGAGGTACTTAAATTTGTTTAAATATCAATCATATATTAAATCCATATTAAGGGAATAGAAAGCTAATGGAGCAGCCAGCTTGTCATTCCAGAGCTGCTGGGAACGGAGCAAGCTGCTGTATTGGATAAGGCATGTGTGAAATTTCCATGAGTTTTGTGTGTTCTGAGCCCTTCCTAGACCTCCAACCCCCATCATTCAATGTGAATGTTAACTCTCCTATTTTAAGGAGAGAAGAACAGACTGCTGGTATTTTGCATCTTACAACTTCTTCATAGTTCAGTTTTCTCTAATAAAGGGTAATAAAAGGCTAGTTTGCAACTTCAGACCAAAAAGAGTGTGATTAATCAGCAATAACTCATACTAACAGAATCTGAAGTGATTATCTGTAGTTGTCATAAGTTCTTTCACTATATTTTCCTTTCCTGTGGGATACCACATTTCCAGTTTTGAGATAGATCCTAAACCTCTGTGAGTTGTCTTAGTGGAATTCTCTGTGTGTGATTTCTAGTCTGAATTTCCTTCTGATAAATTTTTAGGTCATCATCCCTTCACTGTGATTTGTATTTACTAGGAATAAATGAGCTAGTTGTCCCACTGTGAGTTTTCTCAGTGGATTACAATTTTCACTTAATGTTCTTTGGGCACTTTGTTGTTAAAACTATGTATCTTTAATGCTTCCAAAAACTATGTGTTCTCATAAGGTAGCTATCATCTGTTACTGTTGCAGTATTCGTGAATCAGGCATCCCTTCTCCAAGAGTTTCCTGAAATGGAACGGATTGTCAGCGAACCTGACTATAGTTCAATCATGTAGTCTGCCTGTGCCAGCTGAGGGAGTTTGTGTCCCAAGTTGCTTGTTTGCATTTATTCCATTGTGCTTATAAACCATTCTCTGAAACAGATCAGTGAACTGAGATGGCTGGGGAAAAAAAAAGAAAACAAACCCGTCAAGGGAGTTTTTCTTAACAGAAGATTTTTTACAGCAGTACTTGAGACTGAAAGAGTACAGGAATATGAATGATCTTAAGAAAAAGACACTTGGAAACAAGAATGCTCAGTCTTTTTAATCCTCCAGCCTCTTCACATCTTTTCCTCCAGTTTTTCCACTTCTTCCTTCTGTAGGATTGCTGTAGAGTAGAGGCACCAAATGAACACCAACATTTTCTAACTGCTAATAAAGAGGTTAGAGTTACAAGTGAGTCAAAACTAACAAAGCTGATTTTGATAAATACAATGCTAGTAGGCATAGTAACTGCTTATGGTTCATAAATCAGACTGATTTAGATAGTTGACTTTGGGAGGGAGTTTGCCATTCCTGTTGACAATGACAATTAATCTCCTGCTTTTGCAACTTATAAACTAATTCATTAAGTAGATGAATAGAAGGTAACCTTGTGCCTATCTGCCTTGAGAATATCTATGGCTATGATCTAGACTCAAGGTAAAAATCAGTGAGTGTTTTCGGTACTTCATGACATCAACTTCTCAAGAAAAAGTGGAAATGCATTTCTATTTTCAAATGTGTATCAGTGTGCAGACACCTTTTACTGACTGCCACCACTAACTTCTGGAAGATGGTATATGTATATAAGTATTTTGTTTTTGAATCTTAAGTGCTAAAGTAAGACTACAGCACAACATATGTAGCATTGAGTAACAGAGGTAAAGCCATACATGTTGTGTGACATAGTGTAGCTTAGTTGTGCAAGCTAAATGAGGTAAAGTAGATTTTTATATTTGATAAGGTTTTTTGGAAAAGAGTGCATCTGTTGGATATTGTGCAATTATAAGTTCTTAGAGAGAAGTGTTTAAGATGGTGGGGAAATTGTTATTTCAGGGTTACTAATTTTGTTGGTAACCATATTATTGTATGATAGGAAGGTGCTATGAAGCTAACTTTAGGGAAGACTGGAAAGCAAGTTGCTGGAAAATGTGGAACCTTTAACTTCTTGCTTGCCAATTTTGAAATTCAGTTTGCATTGTAACATGCAACAAAAGTTTTATTTTAATGGTAGGTGTGACTTTTTGGCATTCCGCTACAACAGTTAGAGCTGTGACAAGACAGATGGGCAAGTTAGTAACATTTTATGCATGTAGCTTTTACACAGGTCTGCACTGCATTTCCTGTGCAGTGATTCCAGAAGATACTTCAGAGAAACCTACTTTAAGTAACTTATGTGCTGTTCATTAGAGTCAACTTGTTAGAACTGTAGCTCTTCCTACTTAATCTCAGTCAAAAACATTGTGGGAATGTTTCCCTGGAGAGAAACTTCCTATCCATGTGGAAAGCAACTGTTAAGCTACTGTCACTCCATTGTGATAACTAACCCTATTTTCAGTCTTTGAGATAAACCATAAACTGCCACAGTAGGAGCTGCTTCATGAGCTGTTCAGTTGTCACTTCAGCACTGCCATCACTCACAAAGAGAGCAGTGTGGACAATGGAGACGTGTCTGGTTTATTGGCTCACATCTTAACTGTGTATCAAGGTTCTTCAGGGTCTGAAGCTGCTATTGTGTATTTATGCTGTTGTGTAAGTGAATGTATGGATTCATTTAAGTGTTTTGTGCCAGAAAATGATGCACACTTTTTTTTGGTTGTGCTTTAAATGGAGTTGTGAGACAAACTTTTGTACTTAAAAGAATGCTTTTGAAGTATTTTTTTAAAATATAAAGCTCATAGTTGTTTTTAAGTGACAGTCTGTACTGTTTATGATAAATGAATTTGCGTCTTTTTGTGTATTTGGCATGAGATGTTTCACGCATTTTTTTCAAGTACTGCAATAGAAGAGCAAACATTGCTCCCTTGTAGCAAGAATAGGGGCTTATTTCTAGGCTAGCCTAACTAGGCTAACTTAGCTTTTTCTAGGGACTTAAACCCCAGAAAAAATTTGGAAAGAGAATCTTTGAACCTCTCTGAGAGTAGTTCTGTCAAACCAGTTGTAAACCAGATGTTAGTGCTGAGAAAGCAAAAAGTAAGTGTCCTGCTGTGGTTTTACTCTATTATTGTAAACCTCTTTTGAATGCTGCATGTATCCTGTCCCATTTATTAGAGATTAGGGTAGAGCTGAGGAAAAGTCTCAGTAACTTGAAGCAGCAGAAATGGTAAGATTCTTTATCTGGGAAATTTGGCTTGGTGGTAGGTCTGAACATTGTTACTGCACCATGAAGAGAGAGGATGGGAAATGACAGTTTAATTTTCTGATGCAGTGATGAAGGATGTTAGATGAAGTGACAAGGGGCCAGCTGTGAAACAAGCCAAAGGATTTTATTACTCCTCTGGTCTTCCCTAGTCACCCATCTGAATGGTTTTGTGTTTGGTATCAAGCAGGACCTAAATTGGTGACCTAGTTGTGCATGAGGATGCCAGAGGCCCATTATAGCTGCTCTCACTGCCATGTCATTGTTTAGTGTCACACTGATTACAAATATGCTTAAAGCAGCTGATTTTCTTGTGCCTGACCTTCTTGATTTAAGCTGTTTAATATGATCTTTTAAGCCATTACCTTTCTAGTTTTATTGTCATATTAAATGTGAATAGTAAATTCTTTAGAGAGAAGATTCCTTTCTCTTTGAAGCTGTAGAGCAACTTCTCAAATATCTGTATAGCCATTCTCAGACTGTATGGGACACTAGTTTACTGCTTTTTTTGGTGCTTTGAGATTAATTCAAATGTTTCTGGTGCTGATAATGTACCTAAGATATCTTGAGTGAGGTGAAACTGCTCTTCAGTTGCTCTTCCTATTTAATTCCCTGATCCCTAATTGTGTTTGCATCCTAGTTACACATACGTGTAGTTTCTAGAGAAAATACGTTTGGATATACAAATGGTGACTTTATTACATAGTCTCAAATTCTGCGTATTACTTATGAAATTCTTCCTTGTGCATTGTCTGGTCCTGTTTTATAATTTTCTGTATTTTACTTCTTTAATTGAAGTGTAGTGTTTGACAGCTAGTCTGACATAAAAGCATATTCGCGCTTATATATAAATAGACTGTATATTGTGGAATATATGAGGAAAAATGCTTATTGATGCAAATAATTTACAATTTTGGATTTCTTGTATGAAGAAAGGTTGCAAAATCAGTTGTTTTTTCTTCCTTATTATTTTCCACTCTAACAGAGAGGAAAATTTATTTTATGTAAGAAATTTAACATGTAGAAATTCTCCCTTTGTTGGAAAGCTCTACAGCTATGCTTAGTGGCAAAGCATGATTCTGTGTTGGAGGTACCTCAGTATTTGCCTTGAGCCAACCTGTACTCTGCCTGCCAAAGTAATGCAGTTAGAATTGGCTTAGGACCATTTTACTTTCCTTGGAATTTTAGAAAACTGGCAGTGATTTGAGTTTTGCATAAGTAATCCTGTGTTGAATGTTTCTGATGTGTTTTTCAATGCTTCTGGTGATTTTATGAAGAGTCTCTGAGCTGGGAAGTTTGTCTGTCCCCATCCTCATTTACATTAGCGGATTTCATAGAGCAATTCTCTTTCTATAAACGTGGAGATTTTGTACACTTGTATAGTGGCAGAGGCACCACTACTAAAGGTGTTTAAAGTCAGAAAAGACAAGCAGGTCTTTTGTTACCTGAAGTTCTGGACTTGGTCGTTGGTATTTCCAGTATATGGTTCCTTTAACCTAATTCTGGTTACCTCTGCTCTTGCTTGCCTTTCCTTAGAGACTCCACAGCCGTGGGTAATTCACTGGTCCATAAGCGGTCTCCTTTACGTCGCAGCCATAAGAGCTCAGCATCTCTGGCCAAGCTGTCGTTACGTGATGGACAGAAAGCCAAAAAGCCACTTTGTAAATTTGAGGAAGGTCAGGATGTCCTAGCTAGATGGTCAGATGGCTTGTTTTATCTTGGAACTATCAAAAAGGTAAACATATTTTTTAACTTCACTGGAGTCTTAAAGTATCACGTATTGTTGAAAGTTGCAGTATTATTGTCTCGCTTATGTAGTATTAAATACATTCTTCTGTTTGATGCTTTTACTCATGGCTTCCACTGTATTTCTGTCTTTCAGATAAACAAACTGAAACAGAACTGCTTCATTGTATTTGAAGACAGTTCCAAATCCTGGGTTCTCTGGAAGGACATACAAACAGGCAAGAACTTCCATGAAGTAGTCATTGTTTGGTATCTTATTTGTCTAGATTACTGTATCTACTAAAAAACACGATTATATTATATTCTTTTATTCTAAAGAGTGATATAATTTAATGTGATCCAGGATCAAAAATTAGGCAAATAAGAAAAAAAAAATTTTCAAACAACTCTATCATTGAAGTTACTGTTTTGTTTTGGGCTTTTTTTTTTTTGTTTGTTTTCACATGTGAGGTGGAGAAGACTTTTAAAAATAATCACATTTGAGTTTGTTTGGGTGGGCGTCGACTATGTTCTCTGCCTTAACAGAAAACTCCAGGCCCTAATTTACATCAAGTCTATGTTCTTTGTACTGTTTTCAGTTGAAACAACATGATATGGAAAGAAACTAAAACTCAGTAACTATCTTATGTTTGAACAGAGTTTTGACATTTAAAAGTAACACCATAACTGTTGCACATAAGAAACTATTACAGATTTTGAAGTATTTGTGTGATGTAAAGAAACGTGTAGTTATCAAGTGAGGCATCTATTGTATGGTACCATTTTGTGTTTCAGACATTTTGATAGCAGTTAATGTTTTTATAACCTAATGCTAATGAAGCATGGATGATAATTTCTTCTGAAAATCAGTTACAATTTCCTCATTGTACAAAAGCAATGGAAATCTTCTCTGGCTCTTGTTAATTCTTGATGTTTAAGCTAAACACTGTCTACTTAAAGGAAAAGCTTTGTATTTGAAATAGCAAAGAATCAACTGCTTTATGTCTCGAACCTTGTAAAAAAACACTGTTCTGCTTCTGTATAGTACTAGTTTATGATCTCTGATTCATTTTTCCTAACTATCAAAATTTAATGAATGGGTAGGAGAAAATGACAAGTTGATGATCCTTATGGGTCCCTTCCAACTCAGAATATTTTGTAATTAAGAAGCTTGTATTTTAATCAACTGTTACATTGGTATGTGGTATAAATGGAGCAAGACGTAGTTTTGTTTCCAGTTTGCAAACTTCTTCTCTTTCCTCTACTGTAACTGTGTGCTTTTTTGTGCTTGCAGATATGTAGAAGTAGTAATAACTGTAGTAGTGTTGGAGTTAAAGGCATCTTTGACAGATCTGTCAAAAAGATATGCTAAGTGTGTATGAATTTACATGGAACGGAACACAAAGTAATATAAATACAAAAGATCTATTAGTTGTCCAGATAGTATTTATTTATAGGTATTTTTAGCCTAAATTTATGTTCTTTATTCCGTTACCCAGTTTTTATTGTTGATGTTGAGGAACCATGGACTGCATACTCGATAGGCAATATAAAGCCTATAAATATCTGATAGCTTATAGTAAGTGATATAAATATTTATAACACAGTCTGTATAAAATATCTGGATATGCTCTTATTGAGAAGTTTGGCACTGCAACAATGTGTTTCTACAATGCATGCATCTGTAAGTGAAATCATGAAGAAGGCTATACATGTGGTAACTGTTCCAACTGCAGATATAATCTGAAAAAAAATCACAATCTCATCTTTGTCTAGGAGCCACTGAGAGTGGGGAAATGGTCTGTACAATATGTCAGGAAGAGTATTCAGAAGCACCAAATGAAATGGTTATATGTGATAAATGTGGGCAAGGTAACTAGATTTTCTTCTCTTTACTGCATTTTAAAAGATGTTTTGATTTGTTTCACAAAGGAGGATATTTGCCTGGCTATGACTGACTGCTCAACTGATCTTAAATTTTGTAGCCCTTAGTGGCTATTAACAGCTCAGTGAAAGATGATAATCCATGTTAAAGTGACTAACATCTGTTCTGTAAGTCAAGATTATTTTTTTCTACTAAGAAAATTTAAAAGACCATTTTGAATGTGTTACCAATTTTTTTGTTCAGGTTTTTGACACTTAATGATGGATAATGCCTTATACTTGCATTAAAGTTGTGTAGTTAATTCTGTGTAAGCTTCTTTTGTCATTTTAATAACAGTTTGGCTGATCATTTTTCATACAGGTTACCATCAGCTGTGTCACACACCAAATATTGATTCCAGCGTGATTGATTCAGATGATAAATGGCTCTGTCGACAGTGTGTCTTTGCAACAACAACAAAGGTGTGTTTCCAGAAAAAAAAGTTAATATATTTCATATTGCATGCATCTTTGTTTTTGAAATTGAAACAATAAAAATATATGGCTTTTTTTTTTTCAGTGATTTCTTTTTTATCTTTGATCTGAACGCAAGTTTTGTATGTTGAGAAGTAATGCCGGTTTTTAGAAATCTACAATGTTTCACTTTTAAACAAACATGCTAGTATTAAACATAAATACACCTGAAGGTATTTGACTTGAAAGTTATGAAAACTTGTCTACAAGCAAATTAAAAGCACTGAAAGTTTCAGAAATATATTACTGGTTTTTGTTAACTAATGTATCTGTTTTGGCCCAGAGAGGTGGTGCGCTTAAGAAAGGACCAAATGCCAAAGCACTGCAAGTCATGAAACAAACATTACCATATAATGCAACAGACCTTGAGTGGGATGCAGGTCATAAAACCAATGTCCAGCAATGTTACTGCTATTGTGGAGGACCTGGAGAGTAAGTAAATGGATAGTATGTAAGAACTTTTCTCTAATGCAGCTGCAAACTTTGACTCTTTCCTTCTAGACTTTCTTGGGAACTTGTTAGTGTCTGTTTCTATTTTGGGTACATATGAGAAACTGGATGCAAGGTGGGATTTTGAATTCTCTATACATTTTAAAGTGTCTCACAGTGGGAAATATAGTATTAATTTATTGTCTTTTCCCATAATATATTTTTGTTTGTTTTAATTTTGTCATGTGACCATCACAGGTCATCACAGTACATTCTATAATGAGCAAGAAATTTTTTTTTGTGTCACTACTGTTGATATGTTGAGTTTGGATGGAGTTGTTTGTTGATGATCTTGCAGTTCTATGCAGTATTTTTCTGATATTAACTCAGCTCTGTCATAAAAGTCACAAAAATAAATGTACTGGGAGATTAGTTTATTAAATTTTGTTGAAATAGACAGCTGTCTGATTCTACCGTAAAATCATATCCTGGTTTTCAGTCACTGGCAGGGAAAGATTTTTTTTAACTCTTACGGCATTACAGAGTGCTCTGCTGGTTCTTTTTTACAAGAGAAGCAAGAAGAGAACTTGTTAAGCAGGTAGAGATGAGTACTCTGGTGTCTGCATGAATGAGTAACAGAGTGTTGAAGATCTGAGGTCAAGGGAAGTAGAGTCCCACAAAAATGCAAAGTTTTGAGTGCATACACACAGGACAGAGCTCTGGTTTGAGACTTTTGAGACTTGAACAAACATTGCTGTCAGTTTTGCATGGTTCCTTTTCTCAAGGGAGAAGCTGAAAAAGGAAAAGGTGTAAACTATGAGGTTTCTTTTGAGGATTCAAGTAGTTGGATCCCAGAACAAATGTTTGTAACTTAATGCAGTTGTGTTGTGCTTTACAAAATAACAAGGAAGCTAATCTGGTATGTCAGAAGGAGCTTATATGGGAGTTTCTGAATTCTTATTATTGAGAATTAAAAGGCAGTCATCAGAGTAAATTAAATGGGTTTTTTTCTTAATTTAATAACTTAATTCCTTTACTAGGCTATCTTTCATTATTCCTAGTCTCTTTTCTAGTAATTCATTATGGAACTAAATGTTACTGAAATACCTCTAGAGATGATTGTTTTATAAACTGTGAAAATCAGTTTGGGTCAAAAGATCTCTTCCTATTTAATTCAAACATAATGAAGAAACAATTTTCAGTAACTTTTTTAACATGTCTTGTGTCTTTCTGTTGTTGAAGCTGGTATCTAAAGATGTTGCAGTGCTGCAAATGTAAACAGTGGTTTCATGAGGCTTGTGTGCAGTGCCTCCAAAAGCCAATGCTTTTTGGTGACAGGTAAGAAAATTAAGCTGTACTTTATGGCTGTCTTTATTTAAACTGTGAGGGAAGTCTCAAATACGAGCTTTTATTAGGGCATCCATAACACAACAGTATTTTTCAAAAAGGGGGGTTGAGTTTTGAGTAGAAGTTGATAACAAGACAGCCTGTGTTCATGTGCCAGGAAAAGGCAGTTGTTCATCTCAGTTAAATGGGGGATGCAGCGGTGGGTGGTGAAGAGGTGACCAGTGGAGAATTGGATTCCATCTGTTACTGACTTCACTTTATGTGGAAATCCTTTATACTATAGGTGCAACTCTACATCCTCTGTTCATGTGTGAGGAGTTAGGAAATAAAGAAATGAAAAGAAGTGCTGGACTGTGCTTTTCTTTTAAGAGGAACTTGGAGCACTTCCAGCAGATGAAAGAGAAAAACTGGAGAAGAGAATCAAAGAGCATTTTGTTCATTATTTATTATAATTTTATGTGGAATTTTTTCTGGAATGTTTGTATGAAGGAACTGAGGACACAGGAATGTATCGGTTCTTAAAATGTGTATTTACACTGCTTTTTGCATTTGAGGGATTGTGCTGGGGACATTACACAGCATCTTCACTGATAGAGTCAACAGGTTGAAGGACTTTCTCAGGCAGAATGAAACAGTGGTAGCAGGATGA
>WEKY01033596.1:0-64279 GCA_013390045.1 Picathartes gymnocephalus
TTTTTTTTTCAGAGTTTGTCCTTTCATCTGTTAAATAAAACACAATGCAACTACTGAGCTGTTCTCTCTGGGATCACAGAGCCGAGCTAAGCTGCACCTCAAGATCTGTAAGAGCTGAAAACATGATTCTAAACTAACACTCTGCATCTCTGCTTTGATTTGAAGTGATCGCTCTGCTCTTTTGCTGAATTAACTTAAACCAATTCTGCTGCTTTGCCTGGCGCGTGGGTGGAAAAAAAACGACTTGGGAGGAAACCTGAGCCCAGTCCTGCCCTCTGTGTGACACCGCATCTATGGCTGTATCAGCAACGCGATCTGTCCACTGCTAGGAAGGCTCCTCTTCCTCACCACCTGCTATTGCATAACGTGTCCAAGCCTCGCATCCCTCTGCTCCCAGGGCTCTTGCATATCAAGGTTTTTCATGAGAAATCAGCAGCAAAACGCACAGGCTCTCAGTTGCACAAGGAAAATAGATCTTTGTTGGGTTTGTTATTCTTGTGGAGGGCGAGGGTGTGGTGAGGAGGGTTACAAATAAGGCCTTTTGAGAATACATTTAGCATTCAATACTTATCGCTGTCTTAATAAAGTCCAGTCATGATCCGGCCCTGATCGGTGAGATCACAAATAGCTCCGTTGGTTGTATTTGTTTCGTGAACTGAATCAAAAGAAAAGGTTCAGAGTTGTGTTTTAAATGAATGACTCTGCTTTTGAAAGTTCAAACTATATTGGCATCTCAAGGTTAGACATGGAGGAAACACCAAAGCTATGATGGGAGAGAGCTTCTGACAGGCTCTGCATTGAAAATGTTCTAAGAAACTACTCGAAGGAAAAGTAAATAGCACTCAATGTATGATATGTATTAGTTCTGTTTTTATACCTATTTCAGAATTTATCCCAGGTTCTTATAAAATATATAAAACTGAGATACAAAGAATTAGCAATGTAACTTTGCATTTCAAATGATCTTCAGCTACAGGTTTTGCTTTAAGAAAACAGACACTTGAAAAGCAGCTGTTCTGTAGTCTCTAGATGCAGACACTTGAGTTCCTGGCAAACTTACCATCAGTGGTTTTCTGAACTCCTCCACCATTGCAACTCTCTCCTATAATGAAACTCAACATTTCACCATTAAGTTTTTCTGCTTGTGGTTTCAAAGAGAGGACGTTACCATTTCCCAGCATCGGTTTCAAAGTTCCTTTTTTTCCTTTATTTTTTTCCCCCTTTTTTTTTCCTTTTTCTTTTTTTTTTTTTTCCTTTCCCGTTATGAGCTTTAAACCATAGGGTGAATCCATGAAATGAGGTAAGTAAATTTGGCACACTTTTAGTCATGTCCATAAAACTTTTGGTAAGTTGTATCAGTGAACAGTATCGTTTTTCATCGTGAGTTACAGGTGCTTTCGAAGAGGGGTGGTTAGTACTTAACAACTGGAATGTTTCTAGTAAAACCAAAAGGCATAGCTGCAGAAAACACTCACAACCCAATGTTGATAGAGAAGTAAAAATATATACAATACAGTCACTTGTTCATAGTTTGGCACAATTTTTTGTTGTTGTGGGTAATAGTGCATAAACTACTGTACAACAGTATGACTTTTAAAACAGTCTTTCACAGAGAATACCAGATTAGGTTTGCTTTCAAATAATAAAATTCCCACAATTTCAAACTCTTCATTTCAGCACTTACATTTCAACAGACCACAAGGCAGATTTCGGAAAGGAACCGATGGGGAAAAAAAAAGAAAAAAACAACCGAAAAAAAAAAATTGTAAGAAAAGAACCAAACATCAACCGTCTTTCTAGAAAAGGGAGTCTCTTCTTCAAATACAGGAAAACCCAAAAATGCTGTTTCTGCTTTAAGAAGAATGGAGTCTGATTCCCTGCAGGAAAAAATCAAACATTTGATGCCATCTTAGTTAGCTCGTCTGGAGTCACCACGACGGAGCGAACGCGCTAAAGGCGGGCGGGTAGAGAAGATGCAGCTTTAGATGATGCAGGTTAGGAGACACAACAGCAGAGGGGGCCAGAAAGCACTCAAAAATTGCCACGTGAAGCTCAATTAGGAACGAGTTCTCATTTGCAAAGTAAAGAGCCTTTAAGTTTCGAGATCTTGGCTTTTGGATGCAGAACCTCTTTTTTTTTTTTTTGTGGTTTATTTTTTACAAAATGTTCCAAAAAAAAAAAAAAAGTCTTTCCTCGTCAAAATCATTAAAAAGAGCGTGTAATCATGGTTTGTATTTTTTTTTTTTTGTTTTTGTTTTTCCCCCAATAAATAAGTAATTAAAAACTGAAGAAGCCAAACAGCAGAAAAGAGTAGCCTTGTTAGTTTTTTTAACCCCAGCCAAGCCAGAAAATTGGTCATTCTTTTAGGTAGCTTGCAAGTCAGAAGTATTTTCATGCATTTAAAAATAATAATTAAAAAAACCAAACAAACAAAAAAAGAAACCAACCCCAAAACCAAAACCAACCAAAACTGTAAAAGGGGAACGTCTTTTTTTTTTTTTTTTTTTTTCATGCAAACTTTTGCTTTCAGGAAGGAAAAACTGAGGAACAGCGGGCCTAGCAGGTGGGAGGGAGGTTAGGGGCATTCCAGCCAGTTTGGTGCAGCATTACCTCAGTTTCTCAAAAGCAGCTGTCACGGGTGGGTCCTTGTGGGGCTGTTCGCGGTCCGTCCGCTTGATTTTACAGTTCTCATCCCTCAGTGATTTCGAACTGGATTTATGACGGTAGAGTTTTTTATGGGTAGGTCCATTATTGCCTAAAGTGCTCAGGTTACTATAGTTTTTATCAAAAAAGGGAGCGTGAATGTCCGTGGTGAACCCAGTGGAGCAGTTGGGGCGACCGGGGTCGCAGGTCACGGCTTTGCTGTTTTTGCTCGAGCCCTTGTTGTTTGACTTGTGGTTCTTGGCCGCCCCCGGTGAGCCACCGTTCGCCTTCTTCTTCGACTCTTGGGACGTCCCTGCCAAAATTTTAAGAGTTTTCAGTTTCAGGCTGTTGGACTCCGGTGAGCGGAATATGTCTGGAACGCTGTTGTGGCTGACGGGCCCCCACAAGGGCTCGATGGAGGCCATCATAAACCTCTGGACATCAGCCATTCCCGAGGCGATGTTGGACAGGATGTTGGAAGGTTCCTCGAACTCCCTCTGGTCATCGTCCAGGAGGCTGCTGGCATTGCCCAGGCTGCCTTCCGACCAGGCCATGCCCCCCTCTTTTCCCAGTGCCCACTCTACGGAGAGCCCGTTGTGTTTGCCCAGCTTCACCCCGGCTGGGCTGCAGTGCTGAGTGCCCTCGGCCATGCCCTTGGTGGCCGTGGCCACGGTGCCCAGCTGAGTGACTGCCCTGCCACCAATGGCCGGAGCCTTCTCACCGTTGACTCCCGCCGCATTTTTCCCTTTCCTGGTGGATTTGGGTGCCTGCCTGGAGTTTTTCCCTTGCGGCTTATCGGTTCCTTTGTTGGTTTTGGGAGATTTTTTTCGGGTGGCTTTCTGGGAAGAGCTTTGGTTTGTACCCACATTCTTGCTGGATGAACTTTTCCTCTTCGATTTTGACACTTTGCTATTGGTGCTAATTTGACCAGATGGCTCATTAAATGTTGACAAGCATGGACTCTTTTCGAGAAGGCTGACAGAATCTTCATCGTTGAACATATGGAACTGGAACTGGTGATTATTTAAAGCAAACCCATTATCTGCCTGATCCTCTGTCTGCAGGACCCCACAGTTCCACTTGACCTTCTCAGAGCTGTTGAGGGCAGCCTGGGGGCTCTCCTGAAAGCCCTTCAGGGTGCCCAGGGGCTTGGCATCGGAGCCAGCTATCTGTGGGGACAGGTTGGGAGTGTCTGGAGGGGACATCTCCGAAAGCGACGACTGGCGGAACCTATCAGGCGTGAAGTTGGAAATGTCTAAAAGGTCCGTGGACTCCTTCAAAGGGGTGATTTCATCTATGCTCTGCTGGATCACTAGCTTGGGACTGCAGTGGGCCAAGAAATCATCATTAATATCATCCTCGCCATCCTTTTCACAAGACTTTAAACTTAAAGAACTGTAATTGCTAGAACTAACTGACAATGAACCCACTGAATCAAAACTAATGAGCCTGCCATCATCCGTACTGAGTGTACCTCGTTGGAAATGAAAGCGCCCCTCTCCATTATTGAAATGACATGACTGATAAGAATCATCAGACTGCACTTGTTGGCTATCTGGCATGTAATTTTTTTGGTATAGCAATTTGCCGCTATTCAGATTGACTTGAGTGTATCCAGAGGCGGGGAGGCCATCCGTGCCAGGGGCGAACTCGCTCGGCATTCCGACCGCCTCCGGCATGTCCTCGGGGAAGTCCTGGCGCTCACTGCCCTTGCTGGCCGGCCACATGCTGCCAAAGCCACCCTGCTCCATGTCCAAGTGGCCGGGTGACTGCTGCAGCTCCGACTCGGAGGGTGGGGAGAGCACGCAGCTCTGCGCCGGCTGCAGGGATGGGAAGGGCTTTTCCGGCGGGACGATGCTGGGGAGCGGGTGCTGCTGCTGCTGCTGCTGCTGCTGCTGCTCGGAGGGGTGCTGGGTGAAGTACGGGATACCGGTGTTGCTCGACAGATCCGAAGCATCTAACAACGTCTGTAGATACCCTCCGGGGATCAGGGGTACATTGGTGGTGATATTAGCAGATGGCAGAGGCTTGTCTGAAGAGGAGGTGGATGGTAGGAAAGGAGAATTTTTAGCAACCTTATCCTCGTGGCACTCTGGGAGATGGGAGCTGTCTGAGGCACAGGGACTGTTTTCGTCCTTCAGACGCGCTGCAGAGTCCTGGTTTTCCAGTGCTGAGGAGTCCTCTGCTGTACTGGTGGCAGCTTTGATCTTCTTGCACTTCAACCTGGCTTCACTTTTGAATTTGATTCTGCGGAGCACTTTCCGCTCCGTCCCCTTGTGCTCCCGCTCCTGCGGTTTGCATTTCACGGCGATGCCCGCGATGTCGTGGACGTGTAATCCGTTGGCACAGCTGGGGGCGGCGATGGCTAACGCTGGCAGCCCTTTCAGGCCCACGTCCTCCTTACTGCTGCAGGGCTGCTTGTGATCAGAGGAGCAAGAGCCCAGCTTGTTCACTGATTGCTCGATGGCTTTAATTCTTTGAATCCGGTGCCTGTTTGCTAGCTTGCATTTTCGCTTCCGTGGGTGAGGGAGGAACGAAGCATCTGAGCCGTTAAGATAGAAATTCTGCTTGTGGTAGAGAGACGATCTGAGCAAATCCAGCCGGCTCTGCTGCCTCTCCTGCCAGAAGCCCTTCAGTGGGGCCAGCTTCTTGTATTTGCTGAGCAGCTCCTCATTCAGAGTAACAGTTGTCTCGTTGGCATCCACTTTGCTGAGCTTCACCAGCATATGCTTCTCCCCTTTAAACCTGTTAATGATGATGTACTTGATGATCACAGGGGGCTCCTTGCGAGAGACTTTTCGCCGTTTCTTGGGGCACCACTCATCATCGTCCTCCTCCTTGGGCCCGTCCGGGAGCCACTCCTTCTTGTCCAGGATCTTCTCGTTCTCGATGGAGTCCACATCGTACAGGTAGTCATCGCTGTATCGCACTTTCCTCTTTGCCCGCAGCCCGTAGTTCTGCTGGATGAAGGAGCCGGAGTGGTCCCGGGCCAGGTACCGGCTGCAGTCCTTGATATCCCGCAGCACGTCGTAGGAGGACTCCGTGCAAGTGCTGTCGTCACTGAACTCCCCGGAGTCCTCCGTGGAATTCACTGAGTCCAAGAAGTGGCTCCTCTTGGAGCCCACGTACTGCACCACCTCTGTGCTGTTGCAAGATTTATTTAAGGCAGCTTTCTCCTCCTCCTCGCCATCCTCCTCCTCGCCGTCCTCCTCCTCCTCCCCCCAGATGATGCCTTCCTCGGATTTGAATTGAGAAGGGTCGGTGGCACCGCTGGGCCCCCTTTTCAGGGTGCTCCTGCTGTCCCTTTTGGTGCAGTTGCTGAACACGCTGGGGAAGAAGTTGAACTGGGCATCCTCTTGTAGGGTGGTGGTCTTCTCCCGCACATTGTCCTGGAAAGATTCATATCTAATCTTTAGGGAGCACACATCACTTCCCAAGGTGGAATCGTCATCATCAAACATGTAATTATCCACATCTTCCTCAGAAAACAGATTTACAGAAAGCTCGTTTTTGGAGCAGAGGTCAAGCAGCTCAATTTTACTTTCACTAATGAAAGATTCAAAATAGCCCCATTCCTGGTTGGGATTTGTTAGTAAAGGTTCCTCGCCATTGCATTTGTCTAATAGTAATCCCTCGTAATAATTTTTCTGAGTGGGGTCCTCTGAATCACTGTCAGATTTTTCTGCATCTCTTTTGTCCGCTGCCCTCGATTTATGCATAGGGAAGCTTAAAAGCTGGTCTGAAAGCAGTTGATCCCCATATCTCATGGTTTCTCCTGTGCTCATGCAGTGAATCCCTATATCAGAGACTGAACAGGTGTCATAATCCCTATTTATATCCCCCACTTTCAAGCTTATTCCCGGCTCCGCATCAATGCCGTCCTTGGATTCAATAAAGCAGCCCAGACAGGTCCGGCTCGGCTGCATCAGGCAGTCTCCCGTCAGCGCCGACATCCCCCCGGGCTCCATCATGGTGAAAGGAGCCTTCTCGCAGTCGCCCGGCAGCGACCAGGAGCTCATGCCCTTGGTCACGCAGGACGTGAGGGAGATGGCGTGGGCGGAGGAGTCGTCCGAGGCGTGCTCGGGGACATCGGTGAGGCGCAGCGGCGACGGGGGGCTCAGCAGGCAGGGCTTCTTGGCCGTCAGGGCGCGGTGGCACGCGGGGCTCTCCCTGGGAGCCGCGCTCAGCGCCGGGAACGGCGCCGCGGCCTCGGCGGCGCTGCAGGGCCTCTCATCGCCGTCCAGGGCGTGCGACTCTGCAGGGATGGAGCAAAGGAAGAAAAAGAGAGAGGGGTTACCCCACCCTTGTAGGTGTCAGGCTCGTCACCCCGCTCCCCTTCTCCCAGGGCTTGGTGGTGACTTCTCCTTTGGGAAGCCCTTCCCAGCAAGCCTTCCCTCCTGGATTCAGTGGTGATGTGCGTGGAAGGCAGAGGTAAACACGCTGCTCCCTGCAGCCAGCTGGAAGAGGTACAAGAGCACGTTTGAAACATGCAACCCATCCGCTCTTCCTTCCTCATATCCGTATGGTTACCTGGAAACTGCCTCTCAAACCTCACAATGTTATTAAAAAAACAAAACAAGCCTAATAAAAATGTTCTTGCTAACATTGAAAAAATTAACGGAAAAAATCAGATTCTTAAAGAAACAAAGCACTCCCCGCCCCGAGCTTGCACACACCTGAGCTGCTTTACTGCTCCGGAGTCAGGAAGTGATGGCTGATTTTAAAAACCCAGCGGTCTTTTTGTCACTGTCCATGCCAAGGGAAGGCAGAAGATAACACAGAGTTTAAAGCAATCATTGTTAGAATTATTGTGGGGTTTGCCATTCTTCCCTAATCGCTAAAAACGCCTTTTTAGTCATGTAAGGATTTTTTAACCTAAGGATTTTTTTAGTTTTACCTCGTTGCGCTTCTTTTATGGCAGAATAAAGTTATGAATGTACTTTTATCTGACTCCTGGCTCAACGGACGGTATGACCCTTGAAATTTAAATACGATGTCTTTTCATCCATGAACACGCTCTGATATCTCTGTATTAAAAAAAATATATATTCCAATGAGTGCATTCATCCCAGCCAGAGAGCTCTGCCGACTCGGAGCCCGGTGCTTTTGTCATGGCTCAGGTCTTTCTTTTTTGGTGGCTCCACTGAAGGCAGAGGGGTGAGAGCTGAAGTTTTCCAAGGAGGGACAAGTGCTTTAAAACACAACTGGAGCACCAGATGTGGCATTAAATGGGACATCCAGATGGATTTATTTGGCTGCTGTGACCCTCCACACGTGCTCTTATTCCAAACGGAGAGGAAAGTGAGTCCCCTGCATCCTTGGCAGCCTGGGAAGGGAGGTTTGTCCTGGCACAGGTACCACCAACACGATGGAAAACCCCCCAGGTGGGCAGGATGGAAAGGAATAGGATGCCATGGGAGGGGGCTGATGCCTGCCTGTGCCAAGCAGGAGGTCAAAACCCCCATAATTTCACCCCGAACACTCCCATCAGCTTTTTGTGTCTTAGGGATGGAGGCATCAGTGAAGTCTGAACAAAGCACAAACTGCAGCTGGAGCCTTGCAGCACTCCCAGGACTTTCAACCTTTTCCCAAAGACTCCAACCAGAAGTGCAGTGCAATGCCCGTCAGCATCCTCAACATGAACAACTTGGAAAAGGCCACACTGGCTCGCTTGAAAAGGGTTAAAAAAAGGAAATAAATAAAAAAGCTGATTTTTGAGTCCCTCCCACCAGTCTTCAGATCAGAAATGCAGAGGTGGTATCTTTTTCCTTAAGCACCAAAACAAATTAACCAGTGCAGTTCCACTTCAGAAGTAAAATAAAATAAAAATCAGCTTGGAGCTGACAGGAAGCATGGAAAATTTGAGGATAAAAGAAGAATGTCTGCGAATGCTGTAAGACTTAAAGAAGGGGGAGGCAGAAAGCTGAAATTCAATCTCAAAAGCTGCATTCAATAGGCAAAGCTGCTATTATATAAAATAAACTGTCTCTGGGCATTTCTTTAGGTTTATACTTGTGTGAGTGCACTTAACTTGTGAAATACAAATGCCAAAACCTGATTTTCTGGGGCTCCATATCAGCCTAAAATCAGGCCTGTGTTCAACTGATGCTCCAAGGGAATACAGTTCACACAGAAAATGCTGGAGAAGAAAAACCACTTCTCCCAGTTTCACTCAGCATCCACCCAACAGCACATGGGCAAGGGGAAGTGGCAGCTCCAGAGCTTCGTGCTGGCTCCTGGCCTTGGATTCAGCAGCAACTCCCACACAGCAGTGTTCAAACTGAAAGTTTAAACTGACACAGGGGAGGCTGAGATGGGATATAGGGAAGGAATTCTTGGCTCTGAGGGTGGGGAGGCCCTGGCACAGGGTGCCCAGAGCAGCTGTGGCTGCCCCTGGATCCCTGGAAGTGTCCAAGGTTGGATGGAGCTTGGAGCACCCTGGGACAGTGGGAGGTGTCCCTGCCCATGGCAGGGGTGGCACTGGATGGGCTTTAATTCCTTCTAACCTAAAGCACTCTATCATGTTATGTCTAATTAAAGCACTTTTTAAGCCCTGTTTAATTGAATTCCATGGAAATGGTATGAGGTCCTAAAGATCCTCTCCTTACTGAGCAGGGCAGCGCTGATTTTGCTGCCCATTGGATCAGACAAGGGGACCACGGCTCCAAAATCCCCTTGCAGCTCCAGCAGCTTTACCTTGTAGTCAGGAAGGAGATGGGCTGGCAGGGACAGACACCTCCCAAATTCCATCCCAGGGGCAAGTGTGAGCCTGTGCCTCACCTGCCACCAGCACAGGCTGTGGGGTCCTCACGGGCACCCATGTGACTGGAGCTGCTCCAAGGTTTTGGTAAACAACAAGAACATTTGTCTCTACCACCTTGTTTAGAGCTGGCAGAAAGATCTGAACATATGTCAGAGGACCAAGTCCTCGATATCTAAAATGATCAAATTTATATATAAATAAAACATACATATCTATTTATCTATCTCAAGATTTATGGGCCAATACAAAATGTAAAAAGCCATGAAATTAAACATAAAACACATTGAAGAATGAAAGCATCAGGCTCTGCCTTCCCTCTGCATTTACTGTGGCCAGAGACTACAGTCCAAATGACCTCAGAAAATGCTTGGATGCTTATTTATTTCAATCAGGGCTTCAGACAGCTGAACACTGTTACTCCTAATTAGTTATTCTGAAAGCAGATATGGAATCGATGAAATTGATACAAAGTTGGGCCTTTTGGGAGGCTGCTGGAAGGGGCTGCTCCTTCCCCACCCATGTTGGTGGCAGCAGGAATGACCTGGTGGCTCCCAGGAACACGACCTGTCTGTGCAGAGAAGGGATTATGGGACAGGGAATCCCACATGCTGGGTGATGGGAGACAGGCCAGAACAAGCTCACAAATCCAACCTTCCCTTCCCATTAATCCTGATTTTTTTCTCCTACCCAATCTCTAATTTTCCCCCAGTTTGTGGGGATTAAGTAGCCTTCAGCCAAATTTTGCTAATATTGGCTAATGGGATAATGATGCTAAGAGAGGGAAAGATTCCCAACAGAGAGAGGGGCTACAAAGTCCTGGATGACTTTTTTTCTCCCTAGAAACCAAACTAAAATCTCTAATTCAAACTGCATGTGCACGTAAAGATTTCCAGCCATGCCCATGCACAGGTAAAAGCAATTCTTGTTAAGGCCTAAAAAGGTGTAGATTTATGGCTGGAATGATTCCTGTGCAGGAAACATCCATTTACTCCCCTGCTCCACATTGCAGAGATACCCACAAACTGCTAATATTAAATGCACAAAAGGAATTAGGAAAATAAGTTGGCTTCCAAGCTGTCGCTGCTCCCTCATGTACCATAATTAAGTTCCTTACCATTTTCTTTCACCCCATTAATCAGGATAGTTTCTTGGTCTTCTGAGGCACAATCCTGCTCTTGTTGGTCATCCATCAATTTAACCTCTTTCTGTTCACTCCATGCCCCACTGCATCTGGCCAACCTGCACATTTCCAGAAACACAACCAGAGTCAGTGCAATCCCCAGGATCAGCTCAAGGAACCGTGAATAAAAAATAACAACAATGAAACACCCCCGCACAGCCTCACTCGCTGCCTGCACTCTCCTTAAGAGGACAAATCCAATTTATTTAGGCTCTCAGCTTGTCACTTTTCCACTCCGAAAGCCAAGTCCCACGTATTTGCAGCAAGGTGAAAATGTTGTGGATCAGCATTTCCTTCCCCAAAGTCCTGCTCTGGGAGGTGGAAAGGTGCTCAGCACCTCTGCAGGACCCTCCACAACACCCAAAACTGCTGTGCCAAGGCAGGTTAGACACGTCCAGCCAGGAAAGCTCATCCATCTCCAGATGGATCAGTGGAGAGGTAAAGGAGAGGACTCATCCCAGTTCATCAACAGCAACTCTGGGATGGAGCTGTAAAAAAATACAGCTACTGGAGTGACAGCTGCTCACCCTCACTACCAGCTACTGCTCTTCCAAGCAGTGGTAGGAATGAGAAACTTCCAAAAAAAAGCAGTTCTTTGCAGGGAAGTATCTCTAATCTCACCGTTCACCATGAGAGCTCCATCCTTGGAAGCCTCATTGCCCAGACCCCTCAAACTGCCCTCACTGTCCCCACGGGGTGAAGCTGCACCTCCAGTGAGTGATGAGCAGTCGAGGCTGACTGGGCTTGGTGGGGCTACACCAGAGCAAAGAACCTGAGCTGAGGATCCAGCCCAGATCTTCTCCCTTCCCCACTGAGGTCCCCCCACCCTTCAAAGCCACCACCTGCCCATGGAGCAGGAGCAACAGAGTGATGGGGCTGGAACCTGGGCATGGGTGGCACTGGAGAACCCTCATCAGTGCTCCTGACTGACAGAATTTCACTTCTTTCACTGCAAATTCAAGTCCAAATCTATTTTATGCCCTTCTGGCAACTCAGACTCTGTTGAGTTTTTTCTCTCTCACAAAACAGGTGCTAGATTGCAGCATTGGTTTAGGTCTTTTTCTGGGTTTTGGTGGTGGTTTTTTGTTTTTTTTTTTTTTGTTTGGCTTTTTACTTTTCTCATCAACATTTGTCAGTGTCTGCTGTTCCCAAAGCACTCACTGCCCTGGGGTTCAGCAGCCAAACTTCATTCATATTCAGATTTGCAGTGGAGTCCTCTTAATTAACGTGAAATCTCTACAACCGCCTTAGTAAGTGAAACCTTCACCCAACTTAAAGATGTTGTGACACCGAGAGGAAGATAAGAATAACAAGCATCAGTAACTCCATTCCTTTGCATATTTAGAGGAATATTTAACTAACCCCGAGAGTTTTCCTTTGATGCAAATCCCCATCTCAAAGCTCTCCAACACCAGCCGGTTTGCCGTGGTAAGGCCCCTCTCCTGCCAGCCCCCTCCCCACACCCTGAGTTCCCTCCGTGGCCTTTCATTGCTGACACGCTGGAGCAGGAGAGACTCCAAAAGCCAGAGCAGAGATCAGAGTTATTTTTCCATGAAGGAGATTAATGTCTGAGTGTGGAAGCTGCTCTGCGTCTGCCACTGACAGGCTACAGCTTCGTGCCTCCTTGATAATATCTCCTGCCTGCCTGTTAAATGTGCCTTAATTAACAGAAGTATTAATAAATTAAGTTTTTAGAATATCTATTAATGAAAATATTAATAAAGTATCTTCAGCCTCGGGAGAACCAGAGGGGTCTCAGGAGACCAGAGAACCACCACTGGCTGCACACATGGGCCAGTGTGGCTGCTGGGGAGGGGCTGAGGTGTCACAGAATGGTTTGGGTGGGAAGGGACCTTAAAGCTCATCCAGTGCCCCCCCTGCCATGGGCAGGGACCCCTCCCACTGTCCCAGGCAGCTCCCAGCCCCAGTGTCCAGCCTGGCCTTGGGCACGGCCAGGGATCCAGGGGCAGCCACAGCTTCTCTGGGCACCCTGTGCCAGGGCCTGCCCACCCTCCCAGGGAGCAATTCCCTCCCAAAATCCCATCCATCCCTGCCCTCTGGCACTGGGAAGCCATTCCCTGTGTCCTGTTCCTCCAGCCCTTGTCCCCAGTCCCTCTCCAGCTCTCCTGGAGCCCCTTTTGGGGACTGGAAAGGGCTCTGAGCTCTCCCTGGAGCCATGCAAAGTAAAAGGGGAAAGGCCCTGCCAGGAGAACAGCCTCAGTCCTTGAAAGGACTTGGAGTATGATCATCAATTAAGTATTTAATTAGATTTATATTCACAGGAGAATCATGGCAGCATTTCAAGGTACCCAAGTACATAACCCAAACAGGGACAGTATGGAAATCTTCCTCCCTGGTCAACATTTAACCCCCAGGACACAGGGTGAGGGGTAAGAGCTGGTCCAGGGTTCTGTGGGAAGGTTCATCCTGCAAGTGGCAATCTTTTTATGGGGTGTGATGAGCTGCGACCTGCAGCTCTGAGCTCAGGAGCACCAGCAGCGTCTTTGCTGACCCAATTTTCCTTGTGTCTCCTGTCTGACAGGGATTTGGTGTAAAATGCCACAGGTGGCCTGTTTTTACCCCAGAACATCATCACACCCTGTTCCAGTAAAGGCCTGCAAGGAATAAAATACATGACCAAAGCAGGAACAGTAATTCCCCAATATTGTAAATTCATCACTTCCAGCACACAAAACATCTGCAGGGAGGAATCCACAACGAGCTCCCCAAGGAAGAGCCCGAGCATCTCAAAGGACAGGATGGTGCCATCCAATTCCTGCTGGGATTTCCGAGGGGGGAGGAAGGAGCAGGATCCCACCTGTGGGTTCCAGTGCCTCTGGCTGCTCATGTTGGTGGTTTGACTGGTTTGCAAACAGGCCCAGGAGGAAGGAGTCCGTCTTTCCTTGATTCTGATGGATACTCAAGGGCCAACCTTCATGGAGAGAGCAGAGCTCAGCTAGGAACACACAGAGGGGCAAGCGACAGGCACAAAGGGAGAGTTTACAGACCTTTAATCCCGTAGTATTATGATTTTTTGGGATGTGTATGCACAAGGGGGAGGGAAGCACACCAGGGATGTTCCTGGTAGATGAGATCCAAAGGCTGGAGGAGACAATGAAATGCAACAACAAAGGGGATGTGCTTGGGGACAGCTCTTTTCCTCGACTGCAGTGACCCAGAGAGCAGAGCTGAGCTCCAGAAACCAGCTGGAAACTGAGAAGGGTCTAGGTGGGGGATCCTCCCACTGGGTCAGGCAGAGATGAAGTGCAAACAGGACAGACAGTCCAGGTTTGCTGAGACCTGCTGAAAATGGAATCAGGAAAGATGAGACCCCAAAAGGGACGGGGAGAAACAGCAGCAACTGGGAAAGAAAAGCTGACAAAGGGGCTGGATGGGATGCAGAACAGGAGGGAGCAGAAGGCTGGGAATAACAAAGAGGAGGAGAACAGCTGGGTCCCAGGCAAGAAAAACTGAACCAGGAGAGGTCTGGGGGATAAAGGCAGTGGGCAGAGAATACACGGGGCAGCAGGAGAGCACAGAACACAGAGTCATCTGCAAAGTGAAGTACAAAAGGGAGAGAATATAAATTTCAGATGGTGCCAGGCCACTGAGGAGAGGCAGGGCTGGGGTCACGCTGTTATCAAGAGCTGGCAGGAGGAAAATCAGGCTCCAGCTTGAAGTTTATGGACTTGACTGGAGCCAGAGTGGACAGAGGAAGAGGATGGAGGGTGGAAGGTGATGGGCAAAGACGTGGGGTCGGATGAACTCCAGGCCTCTGGAGGAGGAGGACGGGAGCACAGTGGGGCTGGCTGTGCTTCAAGGACAGGCACACAGCACGTTCAGTCTCTGGGAGGAATTCAGAAGGACTTTTGCTGATTGCACCATGGACTTCAGGGCACTGGCCTGCTAAGAACACAGCTGGCACCACAGAAAGTCACTGGCTGAGAAAGGAGATGGAAGGGAAGAAGCCACAGAAAGCAAGCAGTGGAGCTGAACAATAATCCAACTGGTTTTAAGCACAAGATGGACAAATTAATGGACAGAAGGACAGGATGCAGAGCTGTGGCAGCAATACACAGGGCTCAGTGACCTGGAGAAACCCCTGCCAGCCCTATGGCTCAGGTCAGATGAAAGACTGCAAGTGCCTCTAAAAACCCTCAGCATCACAGCTGAGGAAATTCCCCATTCCTCACAATTCCTGCCAGTTTTCCAATTTCCAGTGCTAATGGGACTGTACAAAACCTGTCGGTGACCAGACCATATGCACACACCTGGGAGAACACAAACACAGCACCACGATGCACCCTCTGCCACAAACCTCCCGCTGCCCTCGAGCAGCTCCTCCAGCCCAGGGGGCCAGGAAACCCAAAGGATGATTTTGGTCTCTTTTAAAAACCTCCTGAGACACTCAAGAGGTTTTATGGGTGTTGGTGTTGCTGGAGTGGAGACAAACGTGGTTGGAAAATGATGTGCCAGCTGAGGCCTGACCAGCTCCCTCTGCTCCCAACAAAGAGCAAGATTCTGGTGAAATGCCCCTTCACCAGTTCCTTGGAGTAAAACCAGATTATTTCCAGTTCTATGAATTCCTAGAATCACAGAATCCCAGAATGATAAGGTTTGGAAGGAACCCTTGAACAGAGAAGGAAACACCCAAATTGCAAAGTTAAAAATCCTGGACAAGTTCCCACATTCACCTCCAGTCACATAAATGAGGGACTTTATGTTCACTTAAACTCATCCAAACTTTAGGATTTAAGCATGTTCCTGTTAACACTAATTTTACAAAGACAAAAGGGGAAATGCCACCCTTTTATACAACCCAAAAAATGAATCTGCTCAATGGCTGCCCTCTCCAAAGAGAGCAACAAGTTGCTCTGCTTGTTTGCCAGCCAGAAAATGCCCATTTTCCCCCACATTGGTGAGGATTTTCTGAGTGGATGTTGACAAAGTGCACAGATCCATCACTTCACTCTGTCAGAGGTGGCATGGGGAGATAACATCCCCTTCAGCCTCCCCAGCTCCACAGATGCCAACCCAAGGAGGAATTGTGCCAAGGGACCTGCTGGAGAGGTTTCCTCCCCCTGAGGACTCCCTGCAGACTCTTCCTTGGGAAGCAGCAGTGGTTTGGCTCATGGCATTTTCCAACAGAACCAGGGATGGTCACAGTGATGCCCTGGATGAACTTGGAGGGGATAAAGCAAATGAGCTGGTCATGATTGCCACACAAATCCAGTGCTCGGCCACTTAGAGCTATGTATCTATACCTCTATATATCTATAAATATAAATATTTACCCACTGCTGGTTGAACATCACCTCATTCATATTTCCTGGGCACCACCATTACACCATAGAGCTCAATACTCTCCTCCCAGGCAGAGGAGGGGAAAAAAAATCCACCAGGTAAAAACGAGAAACAGCCCACAAGACTGACTGAAAGCCCAGCTGCACACCTGGGAATTCTACGAGGTGGACAAGATTCTGAGCTGGTGGTGGCTGCTCTGGCATTAAAGTTGCAAGAGTGTTTCAGCTTCAAGCTGACTAAACAAAAGGTCACTCACACCCAGACAAAACCCAACGTGCCAGCTCCTGTTTACACACAGCTTCCACATCCTGAGCGTTGTAGCTCGTGAGGGTAGAAGGAGAGGGAGTATCCAAAGTGAAGGAGAATCTTTTTATGGAGAAGTGGGGGAAGAAAGTGAAGGAGAAGAAGCTGTGGCTTTTTTTTTTTTTTCCTGCAGAATTGTGAATAAGTGCAGGTGTTCTATATATGCAGTTGTATCTTTCAAAAAAAGAGCTTTAGAGAAATTAATTACATGTCAGAGCCTCTGACAGGTCTTTTAAGAATTGTGATACTTTTGAATGAAAACATTATATACTTAAAAAGAAATACCATGTAAATGTCTCCGAGATATTTACAGTCAGTGGAGTAATGGTAGGAGAGGATTCAGCTCTCCCCGTGCGTGGGGGATGCTGAACACACCACGCTCCTCCTAACCCCCTCTCCTGCCCTTGCAGGACCTCAGCAACTGCTGCAGAAGCTCAGGGCAGAGTTCAGGGCCAGCAACTGGCTGGGGACAGAAGCCAGGCTCTCCCCCAAATCCTGAGCCACCCCTCTGTCCCCTCCAGGCTCCATCCCTGAGTGCCCAGCTCCCCTGAGCAGCAAGGGCATCACACACTCACCTCCTCCTGTGCTGGCATGGGCAGCTGGACCTCTGTAGAGGACAACAGCCAGGTGGTTTTCTGCTTGCTTGGTTTTTTCTTGGGTTCTTTCCCTTTTTTTTGCTCTTTAGTCCCATGGCAGGACATAGGACAGAATTTCCCATGGAGAAACTGTGGTGAGGCAGCACCAGAAGCCCCAGCAATGCCAGGCTGGTCATTCACTGAGCTGAAGGATGCTGTTTTCCTACCAGATTCTGAAATTGCCTGATCCTTTTAATTCCAGGGACACTATTTGATCCTTGTTTTTTCCCTATAATTTCAGAACTAGTGGATGAAGTGCTCAAACTTTTCATTTGCCTACAAATGGGGGTACTTTAATACTCACAGCACCTCTCTGAGTAAAGCTCTGTTTCCATGAATTTACATTTCTACCTAGGCCAAGGCTCTCTGATTTTTGCCCATGATAAGGAAAAAATTCAGAGTACCTGAGGTTTCAAGATTTGACAGGGTCAGAAAGGTGAAGTTCCTAAGGAAAGGTTCAGTGTGAAATCATCCTCCCTGTCTGCCCACCATCAAGTGCTGCTCCAGCCCATGAAAGGCAGCTGGACTTGAGGGTTCTGGTTTCAAAGCTATTTCCCCAGGAAGATCTCACAAGGAAATTGCATCTCCCAGCAGTTCCCTGGGCTCTTCCTATCGATGATGGTGAGCACATGGGAGAAAAGACCAAGTGAAAGAAAAATAGGAAACAAAGAAGGGTTTTGTGGGTCAATCCCAGCAGTGAGACATCTAAAACACTACAAGAAGGTAAGGCCTGACAGAGCCAATGTTAGCTGAGAATAAGTTCAGGTATAAATACAGATAAAAGCCTCCAATTAGGAATTAATCTGGGGGGGGAAAACAAAGTTGATTTTAAATAAAGGAGCTTGCAGAGAAAATGGAGAACACAAAAACCATGAAAGGAGGAAACAATTTCAGAACTGGTGTGTTCCCAGAAGGTGTAAAGGATGGATGAGTAGTTAATATTCATAGCAAGCCTCCACTTTTCCTCAGCTGAAAGCAGATGCAACAATTACTGCAGAGCCCAAGCCCCAACTCCGGCAGACCCCCAGATATGATATTAAGAACAGGCTATTTAAAGCCAGCTCTGAAATAAATGACAGTTTCTGACCTTACTCTGGGAGGACATAAGGTGTGAGTGTTTCAAGACCTGTCACCAACAACTTTAAGGCAAAAGGAAGGAAGTGAACAAAATTACAGCCTTCCTGACAAAGCACACGTTAAATACCAAAGGAGCTTTCTCTGTAAATGTATTCTCAGACATCAAGAGCAGCAGCGTATCACAAAGGGAAAAAGGTGGCAATTAAAATCCTGGAGGAGCTGAAACGCATGAGGGAACATCTGAAACGTGGAGGGTTTCAGCATAATGCTGTCCCGGGTTAGGGAAGGCAGGGCTGCCAAACCCCAGAGAGGAGAGCTCCAAAATGCAAAGCAAGAAAGGGAAGAGCCAGGGAAGAATCCCTGGAGAGAAGGGGAAGCTCGCGGAGAAATGGAGAACAGAGAGACTGAGAAAAAAAAAAAAGGAAGGGAAAAGGATGGTCCGAGGCCAGAAACAAAGGTTGTTGGCCTCAGATGAGCACAGCTCCACATCCCCACTGACAGTGATCAAGAAGCTGAGAAAACCTGGATGATTCAAGGAAGGAAGGATTAAATCTCCCTTTTTACCAAATGTGGGATGAATTTGCACATGGGGCTGGGTAAATATTCCCCTGGGAATAATGAGGGTGAGGAAATGCATGAACCCAGGTGGACTCACAAGGGTTTCAATGAGTGCACCCAATTTTGAAGACAAGAAGCATAAAGACAATTCCAAGAGCAAGGGAGGATGATTAAGAAGAGTTGCTAGGGGTTTTTTTTGGTCATCCTCTCTTATTTTATAGAAGTGGAAGGAAATGAAGCAATAATTAGTGTCAGCAGCTGCATAGTTTTGAAAAGCACTGGCAAGTGAGGGGGAGATTTTCATCTCCTGAAAATGAGTAAGAACACAAACTTTGCTTTAGCTGTGATGGCCAGAAGTAAAAACATTTCTAAGTAAAAACATTTCTAATTAATAGAATCACAGAATGGCTTGGATTGGAAGGGACCTGAAAGCCCATCCCATGCCTTACCATGGGCAGGGACACCTCCCACTGTCCCAGGCTGCTCCAAGCCCTGTCCAGCCTGGCCTCGGGCACTGCCAGGGATCCAGGGGCAGCCACAGCTTCTCTGGACACCCTGTGCCAGAGCCTCCCCACCCTCACAGGAAGTTTTTCCTCCTCATTCCTAATTTAAAGCTCCCCTCTGGCAGTTTAAAATTGTTCCCCGTTGTCCTGTCTGCCTGTCTGGAAAGCCTCTCTCCATTTTTTTTTTTTCAAAGCTCCCTTTAAGTAGCAAAGGTGCCCAAAGACAGCCCATGATGTTGCTTTTTGCCTTTCCTCCTTAAAAGCAAAGTATTCCAAACATGTCATTTTCACTCCAACTTTGGATACAAAGTTAAGATAAATCAGAAATGTTAAGGGCCTGGATTTCTGAGAAAATTCAAGTGGAATGATTAAAAACTCCAACTCTCACAAATCTGCAAAGGTTGAAAATTCAGCAGGATCCTGGGGTATTAACCTCACAAAAACACAAGGACTCTCCAGAGCTAATTATGTATCAGTCTGCTCTAAAATAACAAAAGCCAGTAAAGAAGTTTGGGATGGAGATTTCTTGATGGGAAGAATAGTTTTATTTAAATGGACTTATTACCCAGATTCTCTTTCTGCTGCAGTATTTATGGATCCATTGACAAACCAGCGCCTGAAAAGCCCAACAAACTTCCTATGAATTCAGCTCATCAGGAAACAGGAGATCCCAAGGTCAAGTGCATTAAGATTACAGAAGCTGATGAAGAAAGGGGATGCTTCAGAGTCCCTCACACACTGGGTATTATGAAATAACTCAGCTGAAGAAGGGTGTGTAAATTTTTGTTTAGAGATACGGATTAATACAGAGCCAAAACAGCACCAGGAGTTGGATTTCACAGGGAGATGCCGAAGGAAAGTCTCAGTCCTAAACCTTGCCACTGCCTCTTTCCCTATGAGAAATATTATCTTCTTTTCCCTGCTAAAAAAAGAACACCAGGTTTAAAAAAGAAGGAGGAAAAGAGGATATTTTTTTTTCCTGTACGAATTTGTGATATATTAAAGTTTGGACTAAGGAGGGTAATTAGGCTGGTGCCGGAGGAGGATGTGAAAGCTCATCAGGATATCTGCAGTAACCCTAGTGGGGTAAACATTTCTCTTTTCTAATATCTTCAAATTAGAAATTTTATAGGAGAAAAAGAAATTTTAAGGAATCTCATTTGTCTCTTATTAGCAATTAGCCGACGTGGACTCTGGATAAAAAGTGTTAATTTCTAAAGCACACATAATTTTCATAAAAGCACAGATAGGAAACCAAACAACAGAGTGCTTGGCTTAGGCACAGGAAGGAATTAAGCTGGAGCAGGGGGAGGAAGGGCTCGTTCCTCCCATGTTTTACACAAAGAACTGCTTCAGGGAGCTGCTGTTCCCTTACTAGGGGACATGGAATCCCAGAATCCCAGAATCGTTTGGGTTGGAAGGGACTTTAAAGCTCATCCTGTTCCATGGGCAGGGCCATGCCATGTGCTAAATCCCGGGCCATCATCGGCTTCAAGAAAGTAAGGATTGACAGAACAGAGGCAATGGTGAGAAATCCCCCCAAAAAAGGGTGACATTCCCCAGGGATGTGGAAGACAAAATCCCCTTAGACATTACATCCAAGTTTCTAGCCAGATCCTTTGAATATTCCTGAACAACTCCCAAGTTTCATAAGGATTTTTCCTTTCTATGTACATATAAATGCCTGCACTGATAGCAGATGGGCCCTTCCATACGATTTCCTTTTTAAACTTCCAACTTCATGCAATTCCTGCACATTCCTTGTGCTAGGAAAGGAATGCCTGTGCTTTTAGCTCTGGAGCACAAAGCCAGGGTTACTTCTGCTCATTTGCTTTTGCTTTGAAAATCTTTAATTACACAAGCAGGTAGCAACTCTTAAATCCATCACCATCATCACCATCATCACTTTTCCCTGAGACCACCTTGGTGCAGTGGCTCTGCCTGGCAAGCTGAGCCGAAAAGACACCTACACTTAGGGAAAACATGCAGCACCTACTGGCTTGGGATTATTTTCCTGAGCAGTCTCCTACAGCTGACACAGCTGGACCACAGATTTTACAGGTAAAACAGCTTCCCAGCCTCATCCCGTGATGTGCATCCAAAGGAGAGAATAAAGGGAATCAGGGGAGGTGGGAAAAGGAAATGATCAAAACACTTACCACACCGAGAGAAGAACTTATTAGGCCCGATAAGGAGTTGGAATTGATGACAATTATAAGATACCATCCATTTTTAGCTAATAATTCAGAAAATGGATGAATTATTTGAGGAATAATATGTGATGATTTATTTAAAGACTTATACTAATGTATACGCTGGAGGAAGCGGAGCTGAGCTTGTGGGAACACTTTAACACTTACATTCCTGGATGGTTCTTCCTTTCCACTCAAATGAAGAGATTCAATAGCACTGGGTTTAGGTTTAGGGTTACAGGGCCCCTATAGAAAACATCAAGCCATTTTCCAAGGCTGTTTTACACACAACCTACTTTTCCTCCACTTTCCTATTCACATTTAAGAAATCCACCAACATTTTGCCTTTCAGAACCGGTTCATTTACTCAAAATTCCCAAACAACCCCAACCCTACTCCACAGGCCTTAGCAGGTCACATAATTAGACGGAAGCAACAATTAAATCTGAAGCCACATCTCCTAATTTTACTTGGAAAGATTTTGGGTTCCACCAAACGTCGGCGATTTCTGAAGGCAAAATCCCGCATAAAGAGAGATTGCATCTCCTAAGATATCAGTCCAAATCTCCATCCGTATCCAGGTAACAATCTGGAATGCTGATATTTAAGAGGAAAAATATCTGGACAGCTGCCCCAGCTCCCTGGGAAGCAATGTTTAGTTAAAGTCTTGGATATCACTGAAAGAAGACGTGGAGATGTCACACTGAGGCTGAAGCATTTTTTCGAGTGCTGAATTATTCACCCGTGAATCTCCGATGTGAAATCCAAATGCTCCGGTACTGCCCTGGCTTTAGACAATGGCTAATTCCTTTCTGTGCCACTGCAGGGTCTCTTCATCAGCTTTCTTTCATCTATAATCACAGCCAGGTCATGGATTATTAGTCATATTCAGTGCAGAATTCAAACCCTGCTACACCAATCAGTCGGGCTGGGACTCCCCTGGCGCTAACACCGCAGCTCTCGGCCGCGCCGGAGGATCCCACTGCTCCTGGCACGGCCTCACGGGGCACACAGAGGGACAAATGCTGCAGCCCAAGGCAACAGGGATGAAGCCCTGAGCTGGGAGAGGACACAGAATAACCTGGGGCTGCCAGGGGTCTGCCCCAACATCCCACCTGCAGCATCAGGCACGGCACAGGGGAGCACAAATCAAGCCGTGGTTTGGGTTGGAAAGGATCATAAAGATCAGCTCATCCCCCCCCTGCCATGGGCAGGGACACCTCCCACTGTCCCAGGTGGCTCCAAGCCCCAATGTCCAACCCGGCCTTGGGCACTGCCAGGGATCCAGGGGCAGCCACAGCTGCTCTGGGCACCCTGTGCCAGGGCCTGCCCACCCTCACAGGCAACAATTCCTGCCCAACATCCCATCCATCCCTGCCCTCTGGCACTGGGAAGCCATTCCCTGTGTTCTGTCCCTCCATCCCTTGTCCCCAGTCCCTCTCCAGCTCTCCTGGAGCCCCTTTAGGCCCTGGAAGGGGCTCAGGGGTCTCCCTGAGCCTTCTTTTTTCCTGGTGAACACCCCTACCTCTCCCAATCTGGCTCCAGAGCAGAAGTCAATATATTTCCCCTCCATGTGAACATAGTGGGGAAAAAAAAATCATAAAGACAGGAATTTATCAGCCTTTGCTGGAGGTGTTACTTTGCATACCAAGCCATGAGGATGCAATTGTTTCATTAGGACTTTGCTGATGTTTGTAACATTTAACGAGTCTGGGAGAACAGAGGAAGAAAATACTACGGGCACTGCTGCAGCCAAGATAAATAGGTAAACATCCCCTGCCTGACATCAGTTAATGCATCACAGCTCTGCTCACTTAGGGCAGCCACGAAATCAATTCTTCAGCAAAAATAAAAAACTTGTATCCAAATCTGTGCTCACAACGTGAGCGAGGCAAGGGACGATGTGACAGGAGGGAAACTTCGGCTTGGCTGGATGCTCCAGGCCTCTGTCTTCACCTCATGCCAAGCCCTGCTGAGGGCTTTGCTTTCCACAAAATATGGGTTTTGTCATTCTTCCTCAAAACAAACAATCAGGCTTTTTAAAAACTTTCTCAGGAGTCAGCAGCGATGTGTTCCCAGCCTCTCAAGGACGCTTCATTGTCAGTGCCAAAGTACCCCAGATAAATTGAGAGCAATGATGCAACTGCTAAGAAAAAGTAAAACCAAACAAAAAGCCCCAACTTCTCCTTGGCAAAGCTAAAAAACATTTTATATCATTTCAAATCCCATCTTATTTCTGGCTACACTTCTGAGCCTCCCACTCTAAAGAGTAAAACTGCAACAAAGTCAAAACCCAACCAAAAACAGATTAATAAATGCCAGCTGAAGGATGAATTCATGGTTTTGTACCAACTCCCCTGAAAAACCAAGACCAGATTCGGGATAACACGCAGGCTGCACCTCGAGGTTTTCCCCTTGGGTGGGCTTTGCTCATGTCCCCTCTGTCACCCACCCGTGTCACCCTGACGCTCAAACACACACCAGGATTTAAGGGATGACCACCCTTGTGGGGGTCCCTGGCTACAAGGGGCAGCACACCTCAGTTTCCAAGGCAGAGATGGATGTGATGGACGGGCACCCAGAGCTCCCCAATCCCAAACCTCCATCTGCCCCATGGAACACTGGCTGATATTCCTCGCAGACCCCTGTAAGCAGCAAGGAGAGGGGAAACACAAAGGAAAACGGAGCCCACGGGCTCTGGCTTGGCAGTAGAAACACCACCAGGGAGGAAGAGTGCCATGGATGTGGCTGCACGGTGCCATCCGTACCCTGTGGTGCTCCAGCAGCCCCTGCCGACTCTGTTGGCCTGAGCTGGCCAAAATCCAGCAAATTCCACCCTCCAAGTCAGTGCTAGAGGGTGACCGGGGTGCACAATTATCATCCAAAGGAGGGGAAAGTCACTCCTCTTCTAAACCTCACCTCTAAACCTCCTAAATCCAGCCCTGCTGCTGGGATAGAAGGAGGTGGGAAGGACATGACCTTTGCATCCCGTGGCAGCACAAGGAGACACAGCCACCTCCAAGGGATTTAACACAATCCCTAACAACACCTCATTCCCTTTTAGCCTCAGTCTTATTCTCCACTCTGCAATCAGAAGGGGTGCAAGGCAGGAGCTTGGGGATCCTGCACGTCACAGAGGTGCCTCGAATCCCGCTCAGACTTTACAAACCATTCAGGGCTTTTTTGGGCAGCAGCCGTCGATTCTGCAGCAGCTCCTGTCTATTTTGGGCCCAAACTGATTGGCAATTTTGAAGAACGCGCTGCAAATTGCTCTGCTAATCACAGCAACTCCAGCCACGGAACTGTATTAAAATAACATCAGTGCAGAGACACAAAACTGAGATCAGCCAGGGAATGCTGAGCTGAGGTTGCCTGCTTTGGAGCCATCATCTTGCCTGCCTGGAATGCTGCAGCCTCCCCAGTTTTTCCCTGCTTTGCAGTGATTCCAGATTCCAGATGGCTGCTCGCATCAATTCAACAATAACAACACTTAGGGTTTCAGTATTTTCAGAAAAGCGAGTGTTTTTGTGGTGGCCATGGCCTTTCCCAGGCTGCAGGTGCCTCCCCAATGCCACCCACACTGGCACACACAGATCACGCTGCAGCTCTGCATCTCTGACATGCCGAGTGTCAACCATACCTGGGAAAGGCCATCCATCCAGCTGAAAAATAAGGTATCTCTCCAAGGAAACACTGACAGACACAAAAGAAGAAGATTTAAAATTCCTCTTATGCCAAGTTTCCTCTAAATCCTTTTAGTGGAGACAGGGAGAGGAAGGGCTTTGTGACAAGGGGGGAAAGAGTCTGCCCTGAGCTTGTGGCCTCAAACCCTGCCCAGCCCTGTCTTCCCCCAGCTCTAAACCAACAGAGCCTTAGGGAGCATCCTCTGTGTCCTCACAGCCTGCAAGGACAGTCCATATCTCCATCCCCTGAGATGAAGAAGGCGGGATCCCTCCCTTCTGCACCACAGGTGAGGTCCCAGCAACTCCCACCAGGGTCTGGAGAACTTGGGGCATCAACTCCCACTCCAAGACAGGGAATCTCCCATCATGGAGACACAAAGAGACTGTGACACTGTGTTGTCTTATTTTCCAACTCATCACTTCATATTTATAATGAGATAAAATTAAAAGTTTCAGTCGGATAAACCAAAAATCATCCCTCAGACTCCAAGCAGGGAACACGCACCTGAGGCTGGCCCTGGTCACTGCCAAGGGTCAACCAAGCCATGGTTTGGAGGATTCAATGTGTGGTGCAGAGGGCAGGATCCTGCTTGGGGAGGGGCTGTGCTGCATCCATGTGGGACACACACCAGCAAGGGTGGGGGAAACAGCTCCTCAGGAGACGTGGATTAAAAACCTTGCGGCAGAAGAACGAGCCTCCTGTGTGCCAAAGGGTGTTCCCACCACTGACTGTCTCAAGCAACCAATAAAGAGGGAAGGGGAACAACGCCCTCTCTGCTGACTGGCAAACACAAAGGCGGAGATGGAAGGATAAATCACCCAGCTCCCCCTTCCATCCATTCCCCTTAGGCTGGTGAATATCCTCACAATGGATGGAATCAAAGTCCATCGCCAAGTTCAAGAACACATTTAATGCAGATCTATTCATTTCAAGGAGTGTCTGCACAATGGAGAGCTTTCCCCTTCAAAAATTATTCCAAACTGCATGCTTGCTTTTCATTCTTCTGCATCTTAACATTTAAAAAATACAGCATATTTGTAACGAAGACACGCGTTGTATAAACCACAGCCTGCTCTAAAAAGTAGATTTCACAAAGACTTACCACGGTACAGGGACAAGGACCACTTGTTGATAAATTACTTTCACTCCTAGAGTGGAAAAGTCCTGTTTGTACACACCATAAGTGGTGCTATTGTTGAGCAATTTGATGGAAGTCCAGCAAAACACCTTGTGCAGGTTTTTATTTAACCTCATTTAAATCAAATTAACCAACTGGGATGGTGTCTAGGAACAAAGCAGAGTCCTGTACATAAATGAACCAAATGTCTCACAGAGTGCCACATTCAGTCTTTCCTTAAACACCTGCAGGGATGGGGACTCCACCCCCGTCCTGGGCAGCCCCTTCCAATTTCTAATCACCCCGACTGTGAATAATTTTTCCTAATGTCCAGCCTGAACCAGATGAGCTTGAAGCTTGGAACCAGATCAGCTTTACAGTCCCCTCCCAACCCATATCGCTCTGTGATTCCATGACTTGCTGGTGGAAAGAGTTGGTAGCACTGCAAAAGCAACACATGTGCATAAAAAGGGAAATAATAACAAAATCCCTCTGACCACAGTGCCAGTGTGGGAGCAGATCTGCAAGTGAAGACATTCAAACCACACAAGAGGCTTTTAAAATCAAAGACAGGGTAGAAAGTGCAGGGGGTAACTGCTGCCCGGGGAGAAGAGCCTGGGGTTTGCTCCTCCTGAGCCCCAGGGATCCGTGCTGGGGAAATGCCACACCCATCCCAAAATGAGGACGTTCATTTGGCACAAATTAGTGCAGAGCTCCAGATCACAGAGATAACAGGCTGCCTAAAACTGACCTGGGACTTCATTAGAGCTGATAACGGTGGGAAAAAAACCTTCCCAAATGTGCATTACAAATTCAGTCTGTAGAAACTCTTTCAAAGGTGTCTTGGTTAAAGTAAATCATGTGCAGGCGTTTGATTTGCAGAAAATCAGGGCTTCTGCCTCTGGGAGCAGTGGCAGGAGCAGCAGCCGGTGGGCATGGAGGCTGCAGGGAAAGGGGGGCTGAGCCACTCTGCCAGGAGGGACAGGAAGGAACCGAAGCCTTTGTCCTGGCCCTGGACCTCTGGTGAACTCTACTTCCAAAACTGCAAAGCAGAACTGATCAAATATCATCTTTTCTGAAAAAAAATACAGTTGGAACATGGGAGTTTGTGAACTCCAGCACGGAGGGTGACCGTGGTGGGATGAAGAGTGGTGGGCAGTGGGCAGAGATGTGGCCACGTGCAAGACGTCGCCATCACTGCAGCCTTTCTGCTGGTGCATGGAGATGTTTTCCTGATTGAAAAATGGGAAAGGAACTCCCTCATGGTCTGGGAGACACTGACACAGACTCCTAGAGTAATAAAGCAGTTTGGGTTGGAAAGGACCTTAAAGCTCATCCCATCCCACCCCTGCCATGGGCAGGGACACCTCCCACTGTCCCAGGCTGCTCCCAGCCCCAGTGTCCAGCCTGGCCTTGGACACTTCCAGGGATCCAGGGGCAGCCACAGCTTCTCTGGGCACCCTGTGCCAGGGCCTGCCCAGCCTCCCAGGGAGGAATTCCTTCCCAAAATCCCATCCATCCCTGCCCTCTGGCACTGGGAAGCCATTCCCTGTGTCCTGTCACTCCAGGCCCTTGTCCCCAGTCCCTCTCCAGCTCTCCTGGAGCCCCTTTTGGGGACTGGAAGGGGCTCTAAGGTCTCCCTGAGCCTCTCCTCACAGGATAGGAGTTACATCACTTCCATCACCTTTGTGGCCTCCTGTGGACTCGCTCCAGCAGCTCCATGGCCTTCTTGTGCTGGGCACCCCAGAGCTGGAGGCCACAGGAGCCACCCATGTGAAAAATCCATCCTTTGTCTTAGCAAGAAAGACAAGAGCAACAACCCACTGAATAAACTTCAGAGCAACGTATAAATTAAGTCCTAAACCAGTCCTCTAGCTGTGCCCATGGCTCTTGTTTAAGGAAAAGGCATTAGCACAGCATCTTAAAGTCACTTAGAGGATTCCTGGATATTACCCTGGCGAGGAGACGCCACAAATGATGCTGCAGGCAGAGTCCGTTTTCCCACTCTGGATCTTAAAAATGGGGACTGGCATGTCCAAGTATATTTAAAGCACAGGGGACAGGCTGCTTTCCCAGCAGGACAGGGCCTGCAGCAATCCAAAGTGATGGCTTTTGGCTCGCCACGCTGGAGAGGTTAATGGGGAAGGTGCCGGATGGCGTCGCCCGGCCTGTTTGCTAAACCCACATGATATCCTTGCTAAAAACCTCTGAGCAGGAGCTGATAAATGGGCTGTGCTGAGCTCAGGGCTGCGCAGCTCACTCTGCACCCCAAGAAATGCGAGTGCTTTCAGAAAGAGTCCATTTAGCCTGGGCACGGCGAGGTGGAAGCTGTCACTGCCTGAGTGAGAATGGCAGCTCTCAGCTCGGCCAGCCCCTGGCGACGTTTCCAAGGGCTTGGGCTCTGCTCTGAAAGCTTTATTTGCAAGTTTGTCGATATTTAAAAACATTTGGGGGCTGGAGCATGTCCAGAGAAGGGAACGGAGCTGGGAAAGGGGCTCTGCCTGGAGGAAAGGAGGCTCCGGGGGGACCTTCTGGCTCTGCACAACTCCCTGCCAGGAGGGGACAGCCAGGCTGGGGTCGGGCTCTGCTCCCAGGGAACAGGGACAGGAGGAGAGGGAACGGCCTCAGGCTGGGCCAGGGGAGGTTTAAGTTGGGTACTGGGGAAATTCCTTCACCCAAAAGGCTGCCCAGCCCTGGCACAGGCTGTCCCTGTGGAGGAGTGGAGGAGCCCCCATCCCTGGAGGGCTGTAAAAGCCATCTGGATGTGGCACTTGGGGACATGGGTGAGTGGTGGCCTTGGCAGTGCTGGGGGAGTGGTTGGACCTGATGGCCTCAGAGAGATTTTCCAGCCTGAATGATCCTGTGATTCCATGACTGTGTAGGAAAACCAGAGCTCTTCCAATGGCAAGCTACAGCCTGGCTCACCCCTGTTTTAAAACAATTTATGGGATGGACGAGGAGTTTTAGGGCTTCTGCTTTGGGTTCATCCTCACCTGAAAAACACAAAGGTCTTGCCAGAGGAGTGACTTAGCCCAGCAAGAATTAAGTGCTGTAGAAAAGAAGCAATTAAACTACTCACAGTGATTCAGTTCATAAAACATTTTCACTGCTATTTGTCTGGGAATAACTTCTTAGAAATGACAGACCCCACTTATGTGTAATGGGCTTTGGAAGAGGTGGGAATCCCCTGGGACAAGACACCAGGCATCCTGTAGTGCTCTGATTCTGCACCCAACCCTAGCCAGGGCCCACCGAGGTTGTGCTTTCCAAACCATGAGGAAAACCCCATCCAAGACAAAAAGCAAAGCACCTGTGTGCAGGAGAATGACCATGGCCACAAAAAGATGTCTTCAAGAGTGGAAACCTGGGCTGGAGGGCAGACACAGCTCAGCTTCCCTGCACACACTCAGAGGGGATTGAGCCAAGTGTTTCAGCAAGGATTGTCCTCTACAGCTCACAGGAGGCTGCTCAAGTTGCCTCAAGTTCCACCAGAGGAGGCTGCTGTTTGGTATTAGGATAAATTTCTTCATGGAAAGGGCTGCCAGGCATTGGGAAAGGCTGTCCAGGGAAGTGGAGGAGTCACCATCCCTGGATGTGTTAAAAAAATGAATGGATGTGGCACCCATGTGAGGACGTGGTTTAGTGGTGGGTCGATGGCTGGACTTGCTGATCTCAGAGGTCTTTTCCAACCTTAATGACTCTGTGATTCTATGAAAAAACCCCAGATCCGAGGAAGAGAGGGAACTGAAAAGGTGAAGACCTCCAAGGCTCACATCAACTGAGGACATCTGTAAAATCTGAGATTATTAAACATTTCCTGGCCTCTTTCCTTTAAAAGAGAGGCCTGTATCAAGGAGATAACCCTTCACAAGCTGCTCTGGTACCTGAGGTGGCCCAGAGAAGAGGGGCCAGGCTGGGGGTGCAGAGGATGCTCCCCAGCCCCAGGGCCCACCCTACATCCCTGAGCAGGGAATGCCACTCAAACACCCGGACAACAAGCCACCAGGGCGGGGAGGAACAGGGCAAAAAACGTCTCCTAGTGGTGCTTTTGGCCCCCCCCCCACACCTTTCAGCTCCACGCTGCTGCTCCAGGTGCGGCCGGGCTCCCTCAGGAATCCTCCCCAGGGACGGGCAGGAAATTTCCATGTGCAAGCCCTGCAAGGTTTATCCAGTCCAGTTCTGTGCCTCAGTCTGCCAGATGACAAACGTCCTTGGCTCCCATTTACTTCAAGATGCGCTGAGAGCCTTTCAGAAATTAAACCTCTTTATTCCGAGGTAAATGACGCATGTTTTGCTGCACAATCTCATTCCCTATTATCCCCCGTGCCCAGCACTGAATGCAGGTGTCACAGATGGTGCAACTCCATCCCACTTAAAGGGTTTTCTCCCTCCTTTCTTGGAGCCAGGAATATTTTCTCTCAATAGCAACCAGACCTCTGGGTTGAATTGGCTCAGTCGTGTCAGGTCACTGCTGCACCTCCCCTGTCTACCAGCACAGATTTCTCTTACTGTTGCTTCTCCTGGCACGGATCTGCCAATATTTCATTAGCAGATCCCTGATTATCTGTTCTTTGGATAGATGGGGAGGAAAATGACAGCATTCCCCTCACTCTTTGGGCCCGATTGCGAGAGGGAGGTGAAGCAGCATGGAATTTATGCTGGGATTTAAAAGGACGTGATCAATTTGGAACTCAAAGCACTTCCACGGTTTCTTCACCTCCGTTAACAATCCAGCAGCGCTGCAGAGGGGAAAGGGTTTTAAATGGTCTAAATTTAGTGCTTCCAGCTCGCCCTGTGTGATCAGCTCCGACTGTTTGGTGTCTTTCCCAATGCTTGAGTTCCTGGAGCCGAGACCTGACAGTCTCACCTGAACCAAAGCCTGTTCCTGGCCCACCAAACTGCAAAGAAATGCTTGAAAACATGAACCAAGTACTACCTAGAAGTTCAAAACACCAGCACACACATAAAAGAAATGAGGATTTACTTTTTAAATCGTGTCGTTTAAGCCAGTCTCACAATTTCTGAGCACTGAAGGATTCACCTTGTTCCTGATCTTTCATCATTTATCCAGTCTGTCCATATTTTCCTGAGCCCACCCTTACACATTCACAGTTGCTACAGTTCCTGCTCTGACTTACCTGCATGATGTCACCATTGCATTAAATGGTGTTGATTTGCTTGGAAATGCAAGGCTACAAGGCACTGCATTGTTCCCCTCTTTTTACAGAGGTTCAAAACAAGCAAAAAACCAGTTCTAAATGGCAAATTAAACTGGACTTAACATAGTCTCCAAAGGGCAGTTGTGTTTGGTACCAATTCCCCATCAAAGGTCCCTTTAACAGGCATGAGCACCTTCTCACATGACAAACTAAAGAAAAACTGAACATGTACAAGAGATTTTTCTTGAAAATCTCACAACACGTAGATGCACATCCATAAAAATATTCCCCAGCAAGTTAGAATCTACTTTTTAAAACCACAGTTCTAAAACGGCTCAATGGATGAAAACCATTTTTGGTTTTCTGGGGTTTTTTTGGTTTTTCTTTTTTTTTTTAAATTGCATCTGGGCTGACAGCTTGAACACTGAGCTGCAGCCTATGAGACAGAAATACCAACTCACTTGTACCAGCAGTGCTGCTCCCAGTCGCTGTAATGATCTTAATCAAAGAGTATTGTGATAAAAAAAGGGATTCTGGTCTGCCTGCCTTTGGCATATTCTAAATATCAGTGTCCACATTCCACATGATGCAGCTGGAAGTGAGAAATTCCCTCTGTGGCGATGCACAGAATGGTTTGGACTGGAAGCGACCTTGAAGATCGTTTTGTTCCACCCTCTGCCGTAGGCAGGGACACCTTCCACTACCCCAGCGTGCTCCAAGCCCTGTCTAACCCGGCCTTGGACACTTCCAGGGATCCAGGGGCAGCCAAGACCTCCCCACCTTCACAGGGAACAATTTCTCCCCAATATCCCATCCATCCCTGCCCCCTGGCAGTGGGAAGCCATTCCCTGTCTCCTGTCCCTCCATTCTCTGTGTCCTGTCCCCAGTCCCTCTCCAGCTCTCCTGCAGCTGCTTTAGACTCTGGAAAGGGCTGTAAGGCTTCCCTGGAGCCTTCTGCTCTCCAGGCTGGACAGCCCCAGCTCTCCCAGCCTGGCTCCAGAGCAGAGGGGCTGTGTGTGGCAGACTCAGTATTCTCACAACTCCAGGCTATCCCTCTGTGCCCCAAAGCCAGCAGGAAGCCAAGGGGAGAAAGGCTGCCTCTTGTCCTTCCCCTCCTGCCATCCCTGCCCCAGAACTGCTCCTGCTGTCAGGAGCAAGGGCTGTCCTGGGCAAAGGTGATGTCAAATATCCAGGAACACACGCTGACCTCGTGTTTTCCAAAGCCAGGTGCAGGGTGACAAGGTGGGATTCCCACGCCAAGCACCAGCAACTCCACCAGGATCACAGGCAAGAGCATCCCAGCAGGAATGACCCCACCCAAATGGCATTTCAGGAACCACAGCAACAACTTTTGGATGCTGCTGATAGTACCTCATAATGCTGTTAATTACTCAATCTCACCTGTTAATCCAGGTCTAAAGCCACCTGTGACCATCTCAGCTCGCTATCCCTGCCATCACCTTCCCTGTTGTCACCTGGGGCACCCTCAGACCCCGGGCAGGACCCAGCCCTGCGATGCTCAGAGCCCCAAGGAGCCATTTCACCCCTGCTGTGGAAATGTCACGCTCTAATTTGTGGCAGAGCACAACAGGTGCTACAACCCAGGCAGGGACACACGAGGAGGAGGAGAGTAACACCAACAGGAACAAACGCCGGGATAGGCACAGCACGCCCAGGGAGATGCTCTATTTAAATCCTGTGTCAGTTCCACGGGAAGCAAACAAGGTGAGGAAACAAACATCGTGCTCCTGCCTCCCACGGACCGCGAGAAGCCGCGGCAGAAAGAGGTGGTGCAAGTTCAGATAATGAAAGCACAATGGGAAATACTATTCCTGCCACACACACAGCCCCACGTGGCTGGGGAGCTGCTGGAGGCAGCAACGTTGGGAAGAGGCTTTCCCTCTGCCAGGTAGGCTGTGGAGGAAGAGCTGGAATGCTGTGTCTCCTGTGGGTGACAGTGCTGTCACAGAAAACTTCTAAAAACCTTACAGGCTCCTGGGAATCTGTGCCACTGGGAAAAAGCAGGAGAAAAAGGGTTTTGAGGGCAGCCCAAGAGCTGCCAGTCTGGAATCTGGTGTTGAACCAATGGAGAAACCAGAGGAGAATCACAGCATCATCAAGGTTGGAAAACGACCTCCAAGATCATCCAAGTCCAAGCCCTTGCCTGGACACCACCACGACAAATACAGAATCTCACAAAGTGCAGGTTTTGGATGCTTTCAGGGATGGGGACTCCACCACTGCCCTGGGCAGCCTGTTTCAATGATTAACCACTCTTCCAGTGAAGAGATTTTTCCCAATATCCAACCTGAACCTCCCCTGGCACAACTTGAGGTTGATTCATCTCATCCTGTCCCTGTTCCCTGGGAGCAGAATCCAAATCCCCTGGCTGTCCCTCCTGCCAGGGAGCTGTGTGGAGCCAGAAGGTCCCCCCTGAGCCTCCTTTTCTCCAGGCTGAGCCCCTTTCCGAGCTCTGTTTCTTTCTCTCCAGCTCCTCCATGTCTTTCTTGTCCAGAGGAGAGGAGCTGTGGCAGAGGCACTTTGTCCTGAAAAGCCTGGAACGCCGATGCTAATAATAACCTCCAAAAGCCTGACCGTATTTATCCCGGGAAAAACAAAGAGTGTGCATCTGTCACCAGCCCTCACTTGCCAAGATGCAGCTTCCAAAGTACTCCAGATTGGCAATTCTGGGCAAGCCTGGCCGGAGCAGCTCAAGTACGTGAGCCACATGTGTGTCACCAGCCTGGGCACGGTCCCCGTGTCCCCAACACCTCCTCTGCCCAAGGGGAAGCTTCCCCTCGAGGTCCCCAAACCCCTCGGGTGATGAGTCCATGGATGCTCTGGCTGGCATCACAAGTCCCAACTTCAACTGCTTGGGCCTGTTTTTCTAAAGTTGTTTTCACCAGGAAGAGCCTGTCTCAGCTCCATAGAGGCATTCCCAGAGTCCTGCTGGAGAATCCGTGATGAAAAGCAGGAGAAATCACAGAAATTCAGCTCATGGTGTCCCTGTGCAGTTTAGGTCACAACAACAACTCTGTGGCTCCTGGGCAGTGTCTGTCACCTGCTCCATGGGCTGGTGACAGACATGGCTGAGACTGCAGCAAATCCACTTTGGACTTCCTCCCTACCAAGCCACAAACTCTCCATCACTTCCCAATTTTCTACGCCTGTCCTTAAAGCTGACACTTACACACCGTATGGACCAAGGGTGACTTTCCCTCTGGGTGTTATTGGTGCAATGATCACCACTGGCTGCAGCACTACTGGAAACAAAACAACATTTGCATTTCACTCCACAAAAGTGGCTTTGCTAGGCAGGAACATGCCTTCCCTTGCAACCTGCCTGTGTTTTGGGGAAGCAGAGCACAAACAGAAATAGGAATAAATGTTCACATGGAAACACAAGTAGATTTAGGTGCAGCTTCAGGCTTAAGAAAAGCACAACACAGATATGAGCAAAATAAACATCTCCTCTTTATTAGCTTCAATTAAAGAGCTATTTCATTTGAACTTTCCTCTACTGTGTTTAAGCTGCACCAAATTTGCATCATTGTTTGAAGCCATAAAATCAGAGAATCATGGAACCACTTAGGAAGGAAAAGCCCTCTAAGATCTTTGAGTCCAACCATTCCCACAGCACTGCCAAGGCCAGCACTCACCCATGTCCTCAAGTGCCACATCCACACAGCTTTTAAATCCCCCCAGGGACCATGATTCCACCACTGCCCTGGACAGCTCGTGCCAGGGCTGGACAGCCCTTTCCATTAAGAAATTTCCTTCATATCCCATCTAAATCTCCCCTGGCACAACCTGAGGCTGTTTCCTCTTGTCCTGTCCCTGCTCCCTGGGAGCAGAGCCCAACTCCACCTGGCTGTCCCCTCCTGGTAGGGAGTTGTGCAGAGCCACAAGGTCCCCCCTGAGCCTCTTCTTCTCCAGGCTGAGCTCCTCTCCCAGCTCCCTCAGCTGAGTGAGTGGGAAAGAAATCACTGGAAAAATAACCAAACTTGGAAGTGGGACTGGTGGATATTCGCTGTCCACACCCATCAGTGGTGAAAAGAAAACGGAATTTTAAATTCCTTTTATTTAAACAGTGTGGTCGTGCTGAGCAGAGATGGGAAGAGCTGACAAAATTCCCCCCCCCCCCCCCCCAAAAAATTCCCCCTTTCCACCATGTGCTGGGCAGAGTTTGACAAAGCTCACTGGAGCAATCCCTGTGCATAAAGATCCTGATGTTAAACTGGGAGGCAGCACTGCCCTGCACTCCCTAAGACAGACAGGGATCCCTCCTCACCACCCCAGGGCTCAGCAGCACAGCTGGGTGAGGTTCTGCCAACAGGGAAAAACCAGGAATGGTGGTGATAATGACAATGCTGATGAGGGAAAAGAATAGAGATGATGATGATGATAATAGCAACAATAACAGTCATAATAATAATTACCCCATTAATTTCCTTAAGGTATCATTAATTTTATGCGACTTCCAAATAAATAATATAAATAGATAAATATGTAATAGATATATAGTATGTATTATATATAAAATATAAAATATATAGATGTACATAAAATATAAATATGTAATTTAAAATAATTTTCATTTTAAAAGACAGATCCACATAACTGACTAACTAACTAAATACATTTAAAACAGTGCCTCAAAAAGCCTTTTTGTCAGGAAGGGATGGATGTACCCAGGAGTGAGGTGCTGCAGATGGGTCCAGCACGGACCAGGGGCTGGGGGGGCCGAGAGGGATCCAGCAGGGCTGGGTCAGCAGGGGTGGCTCTGGCACATGCAGGGCCTCTGCCCGCTTGCAGAGCTGGAGGCAGGATCCAAACCCATCCCTGTCCTGCTGCCAGCCCCCAGTAACTCTGCTGAGAGTGGAATCACTGAGCTCTCACTGCTAAAAAGCCCCTTTGAACGTGCTGGAGTGTCTTACATAAGATGGCAATAAACTGGCACCAAAAAAGAAAGCAAGTAATTACACTACTGCCTTGTAAGCTTTGATTCTGTGCTGTTTGGGAACAATCTGAGGATTTTTTTTTGGTCAGGCTTACGAGGATAATGCCGAGAAGAGCAAAGGTTTGGAGGTGGGGTGTCCAGCTTTCAAGCTCCCATGTAAAACGCAGGTTTCCTTAGAATTTCACAGCCTGACAGGCAGGACCAGAGAGAAGCAGGAGACATTTCTGCCCTCTCCTAGCAGCTTATGTATTATTCCTTAAAAAAATAAAAAAAATAAAAAAGGAAAAGAAAAGAAAAACTTTCAGAGAAATGTGGTGCCTTTATTCCCTTGTGTTGTTTAAACCGTTTTTCATGGCACTACACAATGAGCTTTCTTCAGGAAGTAGAACAGAAGCTTTTCCTCGGACCACAGTAAAGCACTTACAGCTTCAGTGCCTTGAGAAGGTGGTGGATAAAATAAAAAAAAAAAAGGGAGAAGAAGCTAAAAGGAAGAGAGAATGAATGGGGAACTTGAATCAGGAAGAAAGAGAGGGGGGAAAAAAGAAGGAACAGGCATCAAATGCAGGGATAATTGCAAAGCACCACCACACTCCTGGCCAGGGAAAAAAAAGGAATTGTAGATGAATCGTGAGTATGACAAAGAATCCCTTCAACAAGTTGTCTCTTATCACAACTTTGCTGCTCTACAGCTACACTGCAACCAGGAGAAATTGCATCATGTCAACAGCAAGTTTATAGAGATAAACTGACTGGAGCAGGGGAAAGATGCTGCAGTCACTTGTGCTTCCCTGCCAGGCTGCAATGAATCCCCTGAGAACAGCACACAGGGCATGAGAACCAAAACACAGCCCTGAAAGAGGCAGCTCCAAAATATCCCTGGAGGGAACCTCCTCCCAAAAATCATCCCAACCCAACCCCCCTGCTCTGAGCAGGGGTATCTCTCACTAGATGGGGTTGCTCAAAGCCTTAACCTTTTGCTGAGGTTTAGATTGGATTTTAGGAGAAATTTCTACACCTCAAGGTTTGTCCAGCCCTGGCACAGCTGCCCAGGGCAGTGGAGGAGTTCCCATCCCTGCAGTGATTTAACAGAGCTGTGCATGTGGCACCTGGGGACACGGGTCAGTGCTGGCCTTGGCAGCGCTGTGGGAGCAGCTGGACTCGACCTGAGAGGGCTTTTCCACCTCAAACAATTCCATGATTCTATTCTGTGATGCCCTGCCTCTCTCTGATCCTTCCCGAGAAGCTCTGGAGGGCTTCTCCTGCTTCCTTCCACGGGCTCCATGCCCTCCTCCTCTGCCACAGCCCCGAGAACGGCTGCTGGCTTAAATGCAAATAGTGCACATGCAGGCACAGGAGCTTTTTTTAAATTCTGAAAGCTGAGACTTCTAAGTTTATCTCAGAAGGACACTGGAAAGATGAATAGAGAGAAATTATGCAGAGAAAGAGAAAATATTCAAAGAGTGGAATTATGTATGCATAATTGCCTGGCTCCCTGGGGTGCACGGGCGAGTACACCAAGTCACTTTGTGAAATCATTCCCCACAACTCCTGTATCCTAATTATAGTGCAGTAAGTGGGGAGAAGCTAATTTTTAAACAGTCCTGATGGGGTAACTGGAAGAAGAACCACGAGGATGCTGTTTAACCCCTTGCCTACTGAGAGGCTTCAAGCAAAGAAGCCAACGCAGGAGGAATAAATGAAATGTTGGTGAAGCCAGAGCATCATTCGCTGGTTGATTTAAAGGTGGCCAGCAGGAGAATTGAGCAAGCACAAGCCTTTGGGTTAGAGGAGAAAAAAAAGGGCAAACCTGAAGAAATAAGCCAAAATTAAAAAAAAAACCACGAGTAAACATGACCTCTGCCCAGACTTCAAAGGAGACTGGAGGCAGCATTACGGTGTCCCTGTGTCTCTTTGCCCTGCACAGCAAATTCTTGGCCAAAAGCTTTGTAAATCCTAAATATGCCTGTGCAGGAACCTCTTTATCCACGCAGAAAATGCAACCACAGCTGCCTGGTACCTCAGCACATTCCCCAGTGCAGCACAAGTACCTGCAGCAAAAAGAGCCCCATTTAATGCTCCCTGGAATCATGGCTGGCACGAGAGGGATGTGATTCCAGCAGGGATTTGCTGATCCAAGACCTTATCAATCCCTCACAGGTCACAGACATCGATGAGACAGCAAGAAAGGACAAAACTGGGCGGTTTTTGATGCATTACCTATGTAATGCTCAAACCTGATTTCTTCACAGGAAAATGAAAGGCAGCAGCAGGACAACCCTGCCCCCAAGGTGTGCCAGGGGAGGTTTAGGTTGGATAACAGGGACAATTTCTTTGTCCAGCCCTGGCACAGCTGCCCAGGGCAGTGGTGGGGTCCCCATCCCCAAAAGGATTTAAAGCCTTGTGGATGTGGCACGTGGGGACACGGGTCAGAGGTGGCTTTGGCAGTGCTGGAGGAACAGTTGGACTCAAAGATCTGAAAGGGCTTTTCCAACCTAAATGATTCCATGATCCAACCCATGCCCTGCAAGTTCAGCTAATGAAGAACTCAGTCATCAAAGGCCTTGTATTCTCACCATGCTCGAGTTTAAGCCAACCAAAACCACTCCTGGAAGTCCTTAAACTCAGATATTTTGACTAAAACTGCCACTAGTATTTTGACCAAATTCCCTTTAAATTCTCAGCCTGGTAATGTTTGTTCTCATTTATTCCAAACCCCTTCAAATGTTCCAATTAGCATTGTTTTTCCCCTATCAGAACAGATGCAGGCACACAGTATTAAAAAAAAAAAAAAAAAAAAAACAAAAAAAACCACACCTTTTACCACACCCAANAAAAAACCCCACCATTTACCCATCCTAGACAGGCAAAGAATGATTTTGTCCCCCTGCCATGCCTTGCACAATACCACTAAAAGCACGAAAACACCACTCAGGACTCCCGGGGACGCAGCACATGCGCGGGGCTGCGGCTGCTGCAGCTCTGCCTGCAAAACACCTGGATTCCAACATCTGCTGCCAAGAGAGAGAGAGGGAAAAGCAAAGGCTTTCACTCCAGGTTGCATTATTTTGAATCCCCAGGGTGGTTGGGTTTTTGTACTTCTACCACGCCCTTTTGAGGGGAGGGACCCCTGGAGATGGATGCCCTTCGGGGAAGCTCTTAGTCTAGAAAAGGGAGGCTGACACTTTTATCTGAGAGAAGCCACCTCCAAAATTTTAGAGATACCCACAGGATTTAAGACCAGAAGACTACTTAGGAGGACCTCCTATAAAAATAAGCAATTAAATCTTTCCCAGTCACCTCTTTGTTGAGGCCAGTTGTTTGTTCAGATAATTTCCAGAAAGTTGTGCTCGACTTCCAGCCTTGATCTCAGATCTCAGCACATGAAGAACTCTCAGTGCAGTCTTAAAAATGATGAACTCTGCCAAGCCCACATTAATACCTAACCCTCACGCTTGGAAAATTATATATTCTACTCAAATTGAATACTTTTTTTTTTTTTGGCCAAAGTAATAGACACAATTTTGCTACTTAATCCTCTCCTATTGTCTCAGGCTCACTCAAATTACAGCCATTTGAACTGTGATCTGAGCTCCCCTGTGCTTAAGGAACTAATTAGACCAAGGACAGTCAAACTTCCCAACTTCCTGAATACTAAATTCCTTGTCTGGCCAAGAGCCACAGGACGAGCACTGGGTGGTGTGGGAAGGGGAAGGAGGGAAGAGCAGAAGCAGGTCCCAGGTGGGTGATGGCTCCAGGGACATCCCAGTGCCTCCCTGTCAGCTCCAGGGAAGGGGAACAACCACCAGGAGTTGACAGAAAATCAGTACTGAGTGGAGGAGACAGTTCGTGTTTTCTCTATTTCCTTGGAAAGAAATGTTCTGTTCCATCTGAAAAAAAAAAAGAGGAAAACCTGAGAGAAAGCCTCAAAACGTTTTTCTTTGGGGCACTTGTCCCAGAAGAGGAGATTCTGGTTTATAATCTCATTTTGGAGTGGGATTCCATCTCTCTGATTTGAAAACCTCAACCAGGAGCACTCAGTTTGGCCCAGTTCAGAGGCCCCTCAGGTGAGGGGCTTCAGGCTGCCCCCGGTGTCATTCCCTGTCCTGTCCTCTCCAGCCAGGGCAGGATGACACAGCCAAGCAAACCCAAGCAGATCTGGGGGGGGATCTGGTTGTGGCACACGAGGTCAGTGCTGTAAAACATGGACACACAGCATTGTCCAGGCAAATTTCCTTCTCTTTTGCTTGGGAGACAAGGGGAAATCAGGCTCCAGGGGTAATAACATTAAAAAACTGATGTAAAGGAAGAGTGTGAGGATGAGAAGAAGGGCTGGGACCACATGTTGGCAGCAGTACCTCACCTCCAGCTCCAATCTGGCCCCAGAGCAGGAGCAAACCAAGGATTTCCTGACAGAAGGTTTATTGCTGAGCCTGGTTTGAGCGTGACAGAGGCACCAGCAGCACAGCCACCTGCTGCCTGACAGAACAACAGGAATGACAACACCTAAGCAGAAACTGAAATTGCTGTCTGCACTTGAAGGTGGCCCTGTCTGAACTAAAACGTGCAAATAAATTTGCACCATCGGTGTTGGGTTCTCTGGGTGAGCTTCAGGGCTGTCAGTAAGACTCACAGAATTGTTTGGGTTGGCAGGGACCTTAAAGAACATTTTTTTCCATCCCCCTGCCATGGGCAGGGACACCTTCCACTATCCCAGGGTGCTCCAAGCCCCAAAGTTGATCCAGGGATCCAGGGGCAGCCACAGCTTCTCTGGGCCAGGGCCTCGCCACCATTAATCACACTAATTTCATATCATCATTATTATATGTGAACTACCCAGAAAAGAAGCATGTACAGATATCATGACACAGAAAAAATTACTGGATGCAGCAGCACCACTTTGGCCATCAAGAGAGAAGGGTGGAGGAGTCACAGCAGGCAGAGAGGTCACAGGGTGAGGGCACAATGAGGCTTCACAGGGCCAGATGTGTCTGCTGTCCTTTCACACCATCACCTCCTGCAGACAAGATGTTGGAGAGGAGTTCAGGGAGGATCTGCAGGCATGGAAAATATTCCTGCAGGAGCTCCTTCAAACTGCTTTCCGTGCAACACAAGAGGAAACTTGCAAGGGTTGGGAAGGCCCAGCCAGGATATTCCCCAGGAGATACAAGGGGTGTTCCAGATGCAGAGACTGCAGAGCCCCTGGGCAAGGGCAGGAAGGAGAAATCCCAGGAGAAGACTGCAAGCAGGCAGATTTCCACATGGAATTGCAAACTGGCTAAGAGGGTGCCAGAGGACGGAGGCTTGGCTGGGTCCTGGGCACTTCCTGGAGACAGATGATCCCGTTGGGCTGGGTCCTCCACGATGGGGATGCTCTGGGATGGGATGGGATGGGATGGGACACCCCACAAGGAAGATCCAAGCAAGTCCTACCCCGAGCCAGCCTCTCAGCAGCACCCAAGTCCAGGCCCAGAGGAACAGAGAGCTCGTGTCACTTTTGCACTCTTAGAGCTTCGACTGGGTGCAGATGATCTTGTGACAAGATCGATGGATCCTGATATAGCAGCACTTGAGATAAACACTGCTGCAGAAGGGCTCTTGTGAGAGCATTTGGAGTGAAGAGGAGTTTGGAGGGATGGATGGTGAATGAGGAACAATGGAACATCACCAGCTGCTGGGAGCACTGTGCCACCTTTTGTACAAACACACCTTCTCGGGGTGACACTGACAACTGCCTGCAAAACCATTCCTTATTTCCAAGCCTTCTTTCCACAGTGCTTACAAAAGCTTTTTGGCATCAGCACAGCTGCGTTTGGATGTGTCTGGTACAGAGAGCTCCTGTGTCACTGGCTCAGAGTGCTCCTGCAGCCCTGGGCAGAGGCACCCACACCTCTGCAGGTGAGCACATCTCCTCAGCCCCAGCGAGGTGGGCATGGGCTCACCTCCTCCCTGCAATCCCCAGGTGCTTTGGGCTGATGTGCTCCAAAATCCCAGGCACCATCACCATCCCACTGTGGACCTGCTGTACCCCAGGGTGTTCACCAGTTAAACACCTCCAAAATACCCCAACCCCACATCTCCAAACTGCCTCTGGTCAGACCACAACCACATCAGCAGGAAAACAAGGATCCTGGCGCCTCGAAGCTGCAGGAGCACTGCCCAGCGCAGCAGGACCAGAGCTCTCATCTCAGAGTGGCACATGGCACAGAGAGAATCCTAATCCCTGCCAAGCCAAGAGGATCTGAGGCACACCAGGACATCCTTTGAGCAGGATATACCACCTAGGACACAGATACGTAGACAGACAACAGCTGCTTCAGGAACCTGATGCCTATAATCACGTCAGGTTTAATTTTCACACTGACTTTAATTTAAAAAATAACCCACACAAACACACACACAAAATTGGGAATCTTGCCCCACCCTTTGGCCAGGTAAAATCACATGAAAGCTCCAGCTCTGGCTGGCGCAGTGGCCAGGATCAGGAAGGGGAGGGAATGTTTATGAAATGGTTTTAACCAATTCAATTTTAAGGCAATTTGTGCGCAGCGGCAGAGGCAGCCCTGACTGCAGCAAACAGGGAGCAGGCTGGATCAATGGCAGGGTGGAGGTGGGGGCAGGAAAGCAGGAGCAGCAGACTGTGGCATTGAGGCTAATGGCTCTGGAGTGATTTATTCCATGAGAAGCACAGCTCAGAGCCACACGGGGTCTGTGCCGGGAGCACGGCACTGCCTCGAAGGGACAGTCCCCAACTCCAGGGAGGATCAATACCGAACACTCCAGGAAAAGCAGGAAACTTCTCCTCTTACAAGAATAAATAAATGAAAATTAATGGATCCAATCAGGCCACCTGCAAAACGCAAAAATGCTGCTGAAAAAAACCCCACCCAGCAAGGTAAAAGCTCCAGCGCTGTCCCAGCATCACTCCTGGGACAGCCCTTCCTTACAGCCACACCCTGGCACTGCCACCTCACCCCCAAACAAAACCCTGATGCCAGAAATGGGGATGGGCTCTTCATTTTCTGTACCACTAAGGAAAAACACATGGAAAAATTTCCAACCCCTTCCCCAGTTTGATCCAGCAGCAAAGCTTCAGCTGGAGACACCATTTCCCCTCTCCCTCGTGGCCTTCATCCATGCTTTGGATGAATATTCAAGGAGTGGACAGGGAGAGCTGGTTTGGGGACAGAACAAAGGGAAATGGCTTTCTGGAACTTGGTTTTGACAAATGAGGGGAGGAATTGCCTCCGATGGCTCTGCGTGCCTGGCGATGTGGGATCAGCAGCTCTGGATCTCTGCACCAGCAAAATTTGCTGGGAATTGCTCCTGATGGTGTTTGCAGCCCAAGGATAACACGCTGCTCTTTCCACATCCCACTATCTCCATGCCCAAGCACATATGGTCTGGCTAAACAAGAAGCCTTGGAAAGGCTGTCAACAAGACTAGAGGAAGGTGGGCATCTGTGCAGAAACATATGCACATCCCAGCACTGCACGGAGAGCATGCCCAGAATCCCACCAAAACCTGCCTTGGTCCAGCAGAACTGGACCAGGGACACTGTGGCTGCCACTTCCCTTTGTGCTGCAGGACTGCAAACCCATCGTTCTGCTTCCAAGGAGCCTCCTGCCAGGATATCTGAGATGTTCCCTACTCTGTTCCAGCATTTCAGGGCATTGCTGCTCTCCAGCCCTCGTTTACAGACCCACTTATGTGTTTGCTTCAAAGTCTTGTGTGTTTGCTTTCTGTTCATCTGTAAAAATCTCCCCCACGGTACTAAAGGCAGTGGAATAATCTACTATTTCAACCCACATCCCTCAGAGAATTCTGCAGTTTAAAAAAAAAAAAAGAAGAAAAAAAAGAAGAAAAAGAGGAAAAAAACCTGGTTGAATTTGATTAAACCTTTGGAATCTCTCCAATATTTCCAGTTATTCCATCTGTAGAAACACTCTACTGGCACTTGGCACATTCAGAGCTTTAACTGCCTTCTAAATCAGCAGCAGTTCTGCCTAACAATTTGGCATTTGCACAGTGCCTTGTAAATCACCCACCTTACATCCCTGGGTACGAGGACCAAACCTTCCAAAAAGCCCATTACTGCCTCAGAGAAATTCTTCAGGAAGAAAATACCTTCTTATGGGCTTGTCTCTTGACAAAAAGAGGGGGGCACTGGCACTCAGTGGGCACAGCGCTGACACTGAGACTCCTGGTGTTACTATGGCAGTAAAATGAAACCCAGCGCAGCCAGCTGGTTGCTACACTGCTAATGGAGATTCTATTCCGTTTCTGACCTTTCTAGAACTCTCCAAAATGCATTAATCTGTTCCAAATCCACCCAGGATGTAAGGTTGATGCAAGGCGAAGGTGTTGGTGACCCGGTCCTCCCGGCGGGCACCGCAGAGGGAACGATTCCGATTCCGTGGGCTGAGATTTGTTTGGTTATTTTTGTTTTTGTTTTTTTTCTGGAAGTCAGGAACCAGACTCGGAATGGCTGCAGCTCCAAATCAAGCCACAGAGCAGCAGGAAAGCACTCAGCAATACCAGCAGCGATTTGTGCATTTCTTGCAAACAAAGAGCGGAGAAGGTCGGTGTTGTTACCTCCCTGCTTCCACCTCTTTTGTCTACCCAAATCGTTGGAGGCTAAAAACCTCCCCTTCCCAAAGTGCTCCCGGCTCCAAGCTCTTCTGAAAACCCTATCCCCTTATCTTTATCCACACCTGACCCTCTTTTATGCCTCCCCATCGACAAAGTGTAAGAAAATCATCGATTTAACCGCTCAGCTCGTGCCTTGCCTTTCGCCTGTGCCTCAGATATTGTTTTCTGTGGGTCCTTCCCAGCACGGATTTGGGCTCTGAACTGTATGGAGGGAAATAAAAAAACAAGGAAGAAGAGGACAAGGCAAAAAAGAAAAGAAATACATGGAGTTAACTCTCCTCCTCCTGCCCCTTGCTTCTAAATTCTCACTGATTTTCACACGTGCTGTGACCCTGCAGCGTCAGAGAGCAGGGGTCACCTGAGGACTTTGAGACAGTCACTGGGCCACGCAGGGTGACCACTTGGAATGTGACAACAGGACACAGTTCAGGGCTTTGTGATTAAAAAGGGCTGGCCACCACAGTCAGGGCTGGGAGGGAATTTCTGGGTTCTTGTTTTGCAGGTGGAGATCCAACATGCAGAACTGAAGCACTCCGGGCCTGCCCCCCTGCGAGAGGCAGTGACTCCAACTGGTTTACTCGTTAATGTTCTATAGGAATTAGTGGTTTAATTGATATTTCCCATGCTAACATTTTTTATAAATTGCATTTTGTCCATCCTTTTGTATCCTCTGCTGTTGCCTGCTTGGTGACCTTTTCTTTTAACTCCAAGGAGGAATAATCTCCTTTGGCTGCACTGAGAGACTCACAGCAGTGAGCACCCCCAGTGTCCTTGTTTTTAATCAGTTTATCAAGCAGACCAAGGTGCCATCCTACATCCCACCATGTATCCTGTGCCACATCCATAAACCTGGGGTTTGGGTTCCCCAGTAAGCAGCTTAACCCCCCTGTTCTGCAAGGAGCTGGTGGGGACTGGGTGTCACTAGGACATCAAGGATGCCCTTCCCAGTGCATCCCTCCTGCCTCCAGCGCTGCCCTGGATGAGGTGTGGGGGCTCCAGCACTGCCCTGGCATGGGGGCTGGAGCAGGAGAAAGGATCCTCACTGAGAGGTTTGGAGAATGAGAGCTAAGCTCAGCTAAATGCTAAATGCTGCCCACCAGGGCTGGGAGAGCACGGGCTTTGTGGCCCCTCAGCTCCGCAGCTGCTCTGCACACGATGGAAATGTCTGCTCCCTCCCAGCCAAAAACCCTAAAAATAATAACTAAGCAGAGCTGTGCCTGCAGCCAGCGATGCATACGAGATGACGGCCTTCTCAACACGAGAGCAAAAGGGCAAATGAATCACATTACACTCCATGAATAAAAACAGAGTCTTAATACACAGCGACTTAATGATTCCATTTTGGATGCACGAGGCAGTTTGGCCTCGTTTGCAGAGGTGCTGAGCATTCCCAAGTCACACTCAGCTCCCAGGGATGGCCAGGACTCTGAACTCTCCCGAGACCCATCCACTCTGAGGAAATCCCCCCATCTTGCAGGGAGGTTTTCCCTGAGGTTTGTGAAATTAAAAGCTCTCAGCAGCTGGACTGGGCTAAAGAGCTCACATCCCAACCTGCTGCACCCAAATGCATCCCTGGGAAGGTGGCATTAGGAGCTGCAGCTCTGTTTGAACTGTGCTTCTAGTTCATGCAAAGTGAAGAGGAACAAGCCCTGCCCATGACGGTGCCCCTGGAGCAGAGAGAGAGCCCTGCACTCCCCAGGATGTTTCCCACTGGCACCAAGAGGCAACCAAGGCGTTTTCCCAGCCCACCATGGCACATTCCCTGTGCACAGGTGGCACGAGGCACCTGAAATGGAGAAAACAGCATTTCCAAACGACCTCCTTAGCCAGGTGCTCACAGAGCTGCTGTGGAAAAGCACATTATGGAGAGATGGCAGAATAAAACCAAATCCCACTGTCGTGGCACTATTGGGAAGGGGCTTCTGCACAGCACAGCACACAGGGAGAGTGGGAATCACCTCCACTCAGACCCTGCTGGGATGCTGAACATGCCACCACCCCTTCCTGAGCTACCTGGGCTCCCTGTGGCATTCAAACAAATCCTGTTCCCACTTTGTTTGGTAAACCTTGACCTTCTCTTCTAAAAATCCCCCTGCAAGGGTGGGATTTCCCACAGCAGCTCCAGTGTCACATCCCTGTCACATCCAACCTGCTGGCAGTGCTGGCAGTGTGAGCTGCACCCCAGCCTGGCACCAGACTTCTTGGGAGGGACTGAAAACCCTCCACACCTTCACTATTTTCCTACATCTGCTTGGAAAACACATCCCAGAACAACCTCTCCCAAACAACATCAGTCCTCTGGCAAACAAAAGAAAGTCAAAGGCAAACTATTTATTGCCAAACCCTCTTCCTTCGTTGTAAAATACTGCTTAATTTTATCCCTCAGGCATCCATTATCTCATAGCCCGTATTATTTTTCCAGCTATTACTGCTTAATTTTCCCCATCCAAAAAGTCCATACAGACAGCAGCCAATTTCCGTCTTGGCCTAATTGTTTAGGAGAAACAAGCAGCTGTTTCACTGGGGTCCTAAAGAATTGATGGGGAATCAATGCTTCTCCTTTCTCTGTCCACAAGAAACCTTGGAGGAGAGTCACACGTCCTCTGCCACCAGCACTGTCACCCTGCCAGGAGACCCTCTCTGATCAGGGGGGACCCTGCAGAGGCAGGAGAAGCCAGGGGGGCTCCACCAGATCCCTGATTTACAACCCCACACTCTGCTGGAAATACGGGTGAGAGCAAATACGTCTTTTCTTTTTACTTTAAATAAAAGCTGCTGGTTTTAATCAAAGCTTAAAATAAAAAGTAAAACCTGTGGCTAATGCAATGTGCCTGGACTGCTTCTGCTTCCCATTTCTGGCAGAATTGGTTTTACCTCTTGTTGGTTTGGTTGGGTTTTTTCATCAGCAGAGCTTCTGTGGGGGCTCAAAGTATTTCACAAAATGCCAACACTGGCCATGCAGGTAAGCACAGGACCTTCTCCAGCTACGAAGTCCATAACCTTTGTTTTATGGAGACCTTGGAAAAATTGATGACCAGCATCAGCTGGCACAGGAGGGTCCAGCCCACACCTGACAGAGGTGGAGGTTGGCAGGAGAGCCCCCAGGAAACCATCTCTGCTTCCCAGAGCGTAGCATGGAGCAAATAAAGAATGGCAAACAAGCTTAGGAACTCTCACCAAACAAAAATGATTGAGGCAATTAAGAAATATATAAAATTGCAAAATATTGTAAAGGCACACAAGGAATGAGCAAGTTCTTGGCAAAATCTGCGAAGGTCCAGGTGTGTCTGTGAGGGTGAGATGGACAGAGAGCCAGGTGTCCACCTGCCCTGTATTCCCATGAGCATTTCCCATGCAAAGGTGTGTCATAAAATCACGGAATATCCTGAGCTGGAAAGGACCAACGAGATCATTGAATCCAGCTCCTGGCCCTGCACAGGACACAATCCCATCCCGTCCCTGAGAGCATTGTCCAAATATTCCTGGAGCTCTGGCAGCCTTGGGACCATTCCCTGGGGAGCCTGGTCAGTGTCCCACCACCCTCTGGGGCAAGAACCTTTTCCTGATATCCAGGCTAACCCTGCCCTGGCACAGCTCCAGCCATTCCCTGGGTCCTGTCCCTGGGATAGGGATGTATTTCAGCCCAATCCCAGTTTAGGTTGAACATTTGCTGAAGCCCTGATGACACCCTTTTCCCTTCAGACACAGCTATTTATGGCAGCACTGCAATTCTGGGTGCTTGTGGAGTTGACTTTTTGTGTCATGAAGCACCTGCACATCCAAGAGTTCCCTGGTGAGTGGGCAGGAAGGGATTTGTGATAATGGAGGGAATGGGAAAACATTTCTTAGGGACCATGCAAGAGCCTGGATGGGCTCAGCATGTGGCTACAGGAGAGAGCATCCCCCACATCCTCCTTCGATTTAATACTTTGTAGTGGCTCCTGAAAAAAGGCATTTTCCTTTCCTGCCCTGGCTTTAGAGGTTCCATTAAAAAAGAAGCTCCCAAGGCAATGGGAAGCACTGGAGCCTTGTAGAGTGGGTGTTCCCAGAGCAAACAGGAACTGCAAGGGGAGGCTGGACAGCAATGAGTCAGGGAGGCAGAAAGGCGTGAAAACAGGATGAATGGGAAGGCAATAAAGCTGCAATATTTCACTGTGGGACTGAGCTCCTGGATCACCTCCATCCATCAGCCTGAGCAGAGCCAGCCAGGGCTGTGCTTTCATCGGTGCCACTGGCACAGCAGGGGCTGTGGCCACGTGGGAGCATCACCAAACCACGGGCTGAGGCCTCCCAGCATCCACCACCTCCAGCACCTCGGATCCCCCTCCTGAACAACGGGAAAAACACTCAGATTTTTACCAGCATTTCACATCAGACAAGGGAGAAAACTGATGGGGCAAATCCCATGACCAGGAAAAGGAGCAGTCCAGGAAAGGGATTGATGGTGGATGCAGTATTGGAACTCTGGCCTGCCCAGGGACTCTGTCCAGGAAGGATGAAAAGGGCTCACACATCTTGGGTCTGACCTGCTTCAGGAAGAGGAACCTGAGAAATATGTTTAAAAAGGAAAGTTGTTCCATGCAACAATCTGGGAAACAATTCAAAGAATCAAATCAGAAAAAAGGAAAGTTGTTCCATGCAACAATCTGGGAAACAATTCAAAGAATCAAATCAGAAAAAGGTCACCTCCAAAAGCCCCAGTGTCCCTTCATCCCCCATTTCTCATGGAGGAACAAAGCATGGCAACTTCTTTTTGGGACCAAGATGGGCAACTTCCCCTTTCTCCGTATCTACAAAGAAATTACAAGAACATCACCAGGAAACAGAGGATGGGAACTACCTCAGTGCTTTATTTTCTGGAGCACAAGTCCAAAATACCCTCCAGTCTGTTTCAGCAAGAGTCACTTCCTTTTCAGAAGGATCTTGACAGGTTTCTGCACCTCCTGCCATCGCTGCCCAGCTCTTGCTCCAGAGACCCAGCCACAATTCCGCAGCAGAAACAGTCATGCCTGAGGTTTGCCTGCACATCAGGCTCATGGCATTGCACAGAGAGCTGGCACCCCCCAAAGCAGAGCTCTGCACCCTCCTCAGTGACCTACAGCTTGGACACAGGCTGGGGCAACCCGCCCAGGCTGTGAATAAATCCCACCACTCTCTCCCCAAAAAGAAGCAAATTCCCCATTAGAGCTGCAGCAAACTCAGGCAGTCAGCAGGAAGAAAGCTTTTTAAAGAGATATAACCCAGGATTTCTGTGTTGAAACACACGCCACAGATGGTGGAGCAGACGAGGATTAATTCATGAATCATATTTCTTAAACGATACAATCTCTCTTTTCACTTCCATACTTTCCCTTTTTGACTCAGAAGCAGGGATTTAAGATGCCCTTCCCAGATATGAATTTTGCATGAACAAACATTGCAGGGGTAAAAAAAAAAAACCAACAAACCCACAACAGCAATAAACCAGAAAAGCCAGATGTTTAAAGAGAAGTTCTCAAACGCAAGCGAAGGCGTATCCTGTCCATCTACACCAGAACACGTGTGGAAATACAATATATGCCAGCACAGAGCTGGGAATGGGGTGGGAAAACGAACTCCCTTCCATTTGGAGCTCACTAATGCTTCAGCCAGGGTTCTGACTTTCACAAAAGCTGATTTTCTATCTCCTCCTATCTCATTCGCCACCCTCGCAGCAAACGGAAAGCCTGAAGGCAAACATTTCCAGGGAGAGGCCTCCTTGCTCTGCCAGTCAGTTTGTTCCTCCTCCAGCCCCCATCAAGGCTTCCCTTCGGAAAATCCCAGCACAGGCACCGCCAGCTTGCTCTCCAGGAAAAGGGACTGTAGAGAGCAGGAGCAAGGCAAAACATCCTGCCCCACGCACACAGCTCACCACCCCAGCTGAGAGGGGTTTGAAGTGGGGAAGAGAGAAGGAAATGACACAAGAGCTCTTCAGCAGCGGGAGACTCCGATATCCCGGCTCCCTCCCAGCTGGGAAGCTCCTTCAGACCAGCCAAAGCCATGCCAACCTGTGCAGAGCCTCTGCTTCCACCCAGACACGGAGCCAGGGCGAGCAGAACCAGCACCAACACTCCAAACTGCCCCTCCCAGGCACTTTCTCACTTTTCTTTGATCAGCAAAGCAGCATTTCAGTCATTTTTTCCACTGTGCACACAGAGCAGCTGTGTGTGTGCTTAACAGCTTCTTTACACAGTCTTGCACTTCCCATTGTAGCTTTACACACAGAATAAGAGTGAAAAAAAATCACTTACCCTTCAATTATTTCAACCTTTCCCTGCTCTGTGTGTGACGTGGGCTTCTCTTTTGGTTACTATTTCCAGGTTTGGTCTTTGGGTAGGTGAATGGAAGAGGAGAATGACAGGAGTTGTATTTGATGATGATGGAGACTGTAAAATAAAGAGAAGCATTTTCAGTGCAGAGCAGTCCTCCCCTATACATACAGATCAGATTATATTAAATTAAATTAGTGACACCTACATAAATGCTTCCTACTGTTTTTATGCACACATACAAATATCACAACTGTCAAGGAGAACGCGGCTGTCAGCGATACGGCAGGGGGGAAAAAAGAGCAATTTCTAAAATGGAAGGGAAAAAAGGAAATCTAGGCTAACAACCAGCATTTGAGCAGCAGCAAAGGGGCTGCTGCTGGTTTTCAGGAAGGCCAGGAGGCAGCTGGAACTGCCGTGGGAGCACTGGAAAGGGCTGGAGCAGAGGACAGAGCGTGCAAGGAGCATGGCTAGGGAAACTGCAGCAACAACCCTGACAAACGCTCCTCTGCTTCCCAAAATACCCCATCGGCTTGTGAGGAAGTGAGGAAGGAGCTGAGAGCTTCAGCAAACACAATTCCCCCATGCTCTGCAACGATGGAAGGACTCCTAGCACGGGAAGGAATTAATAACGTGGTCATGGTACCAGCAAGCACCCCCCTAAAAACCAGATTAATCTCCCACCATCTGCTTTAATAGCAGAATTTCTGCTAAGTGGTTTTCCCCTACACAGCCCCACATATCCGTGTAAACAGACAAACAAACCATTTGGCTTCCCGCAGTCCCGGGGAACGCAGCTGCTCCGAGCAGGGCTCGCTGCCTTTGACACGGTGCCAGGGTTGAATTCCTGCCATCCCATTTACTCCTACACCTCTCCCCACCACCAGCTCCGTGTCCTGCTCCTCTGCAGGCTCCTTAAGGCTTGGGGTACCCCCCCCCCTCCCAAATCACTGCCCGTGGAACATGGCAGCCTGGGATCCTTCAAATATCGTTTGATTGCAGCTGAGAGAAACAAGGCAGGTGAGGAATGGACTTTCACGCTATTATTTTCCTCATGGCAACTCTCCCATCCTCTGTATGCAACTGGCATCTCCAGCACTGCGAGTCCCAGCCCAAACACTGAGAACACCCCAAAAAAAGCGTATTTACAAAATTGTTTTGAAGATGCCACGGCAGGCAGTGGAAAAAACCAACCCCCCGAGTCAAGGAGATTGTCTGCTTGGTTGGAAAAACACAAAGGTCACCACAAGGAGTATATAAAAATACATGCTAACATTGAAGAGGTATAAACATAACACTAAATAACGCTTTTTATACCCAGCTCAGCATTTAACACTTGCCCAGAGGCCTTTGATAAATCCCAGGTGCCTGAACAAAGCAAGGAAGATTTTTCATTGCTATTTAGCAAAACAGGGAAAGTAAAGCACAAGAGAATAAAACTGTTCAAGACATCAAGGACTGAGTCAGAAGGAAACAGCCAGGTCTCCACATCCAGCTCTTCCATAGCCAAATGCCCTGCCAGGCTGCTGGATGGAAATAGAAATACTATTGTTAGCCCCAAGCCATGCAGACTCATTAACATTTATTTTAGTGCTATAAAATATATTTTTAAATACTTGAAGAAATAATCTGGAGGAAGTGCTAAAAGCTCGGAGCATATTGTCAGTATGTCCCAGCTTTTCCAGGGAGATTTCAGACCTCCTGGAAAGACAGCGATGGTCTTGGAGGCTCTGGGAGCATGAGGGTACCTCCAGCTACCCAGCACATGCAATTCCCTGCCCTTCCTTCTGCTCCCAGACTGTTCAGGAAGAGGGAAATCTAAAAATGTCGTTGATTTTAATTACTCCTGGACAGCAGAGTCCCCAAAGTATTCTTTCCCACGTTTTTAATGCATGTGGGTGTTTATATGTGAGTAACACTTGGAAACAGAGGAACCTGATGCCTGTGGGGTCACCTCCTCGCCAGCAGAAACCCTTCAGGAGGAACAAATCCTGCTGAGCACCTTCCACAGAGTCCCGGGTCCCCACACCTCATCCCAAAATTAATGGAGACAAAGCACATTTGAATTATCAGGAGCATCTCCCCATCCTTGAGAAGAGCAGCAGCCCCACGGATCCCCCAGCTCTTAGGAGAGGGGTTTGGGGTTGTTGAGAGGAGCAGTGGTTATTCCAGCAGTATCCATAAGCACATCCAGAGAAAATCACAGTGTGGAAGGAAACCAAGCCATGGTGGGAGAAGAGATTCAACAAAGAACAGGATCCAGAGGTACACGGGGACACACAGAGCACAGTGCCCTGTTTCTGCCACACCCACATGGATCGAGCATACAGAGCACATGGAGCAACCATTTTATCTTAAATAAACACTTCATAACACAACTCTGGTTTTCCGCCAGCTTTGGATAAAATAAAATGGGAGGAGTCAGAGGGAGAAGAAACAGTTCTCACCCTTTTCCTCGTCAAAATGCTATTGGACATTTCGTGTTTCACAGGCTCCCCATGATTTGGGAGGGCTCTTTTAATCAGTGTTTTGGTGGGAGAAACGAAGGACCAAGACAATTTCTGCTGTTCCAGAGCAGGTTCAATAGATGCCCACTGTGATGTGCCATGCCAAGCTTGGAGGCAACACCTTCCCTGGCACAGGGCACTGGCCATGGGATGGCACAACGGAGCTGGAGGAACCAATGCTCCAGGATTTCAAGGCACTGGTTTTCCCCTGCGCTCTGGAGCTCAGCAGACAGCAGCGGTTTGGGTACCCATCCCTCAACAAAATATGCACAAGCTGCACCAGGCACCAAGTTCAAAGTCAAAAGGAAGAGTTTTTTCTACGAGGAAACACATTGCAAAGGAGCCCTAGCGAACCGTAGCTGTCGGAGCAGTCGGAGCACAGCAGCATTGCCCAGCCCCGTTGTTACCGCGGGCTCTGTGCTGCTGAACGTGTGAGCGGCACTGCAGGCACAGCCAGTCTGTGTTTCAGCACAAACTGCACAGCAGCACCACAGACCTGGAGAGGCAGCTCTGCTCTTCCCTGCATTGCTTCCCTCACGTTTTGACGCCCGTTAAATTCCTTCCTCTTTAGTTGCTTTATTTGGGCTCCTCGCTGCATTAAAATGGTTCCGTGAGCGCCAAAGCCGAATAAACAGCGGCAAAACTTCCCCTGCAAAAACTCCAAGAGCTGTTATGTAAAGCAGGGAGGGGATCAGCAGATAGAGACAACTCGGAGGCAACCTGAGGGTTGGGATTCTGTGTCAGCTTGACACACAGGGGAAATAACCCTTTAATCCAGTGCAGTGTATTTCATTTACTGTAGTGTTATCCAGTTCGAAGATGTTATGAAAGGAATCCCTGGAGAGACTTAAGACTTCAAAACCAGCCTGAATTTGAACTTAATTCCACTGTTGCAAAAGGCTGGAGCTGTGGAAGATGACCTTTTCCATACCTTGGATGCCAGGAGCCATCCTGCCTCATAATGTCACACCAAATTAGAATATTCTCCTTTTGTTTTACTCGGGATTTTGTTTTGTCTTTTCTCTTTAATTAAAAGCATCTGCCACTGTTAATGAAACAGGGGGAAAGAGAAGAAAAAATATCAGCAACACAAAAAAAAAAATTAAAGCTGGTAGTGTCCAGAGAGATGGAGAGAGTCAAAAAGCTGGATAATTAACAGAGGAACTTTCACCTCCCCTTGAGATTGTCACCAGAGCCCAGGTCAGGACCAAAGGATCGCCAGCTCCTTGCTGCTCATCCCCTGAGCAAAACAAAGAGATGCTCCCCACATACATCCCCCAAATCCCACTGGCAGCAGGGCCTTGGGTGGTCTCTTCTCCAATAGGAAATGAGAGGGAAAATACTTTTGAAGTGCAAATCCCAAAGTTGTTCAGGTCTTCTTAAGATTATCCTGAAAAAAAGTTCAGAAATACTTGAAAAAACCAACCCATAAATCCATGTTAGTGAATCAGGAGCTGGCGGAACCCCAGGGATGAATGTGTGAGGTCACATCTTTCACCAGCTGCAGGAGCTTCACTACCCAGAGGGTATTTTTAAGGAACCCTGAAGGAAATTCACTGAACAAGTCATGGTAATCCCAATTAAAGTTGTTCACTACTGTTAACTGCCTCCACGGACTTTACTGTTTGGAGGTGAACCATAAAAGGCCAGTTCTCACTCGCTGTATCTTCCAAGTCAGATTGTGAGTGCAATTAAATGTAAATTTATATTTCCCAAAAACAGGGTTCCCCCACAAAATGCTAAATTAATTACAAAATGTATTCCTAATGTGAAATTATTTAGCCTGTTAAAGCGGTACAAACAGCTTTATTGGATCATTAATGGTTAGAAATGTTCAGTCAGCACAGTTGGAAAAAATGTAAACTAAATATGTCAAGGATACGTTGCTTTCTCCTCTCACTGTTTTTTTAATGTCTTATTTCATGGTAGATAAGTGAAAAATCTTTTTACCTGACTTAGTAAGAGGCTCATTTACTCATGCAAATTTAAAATCAAGTGTCATAATACAATGAAATTATAAAAACATATCAAAAAGGAGTTAGTGAGTCACTAAATTTAGCTCCTAATGGAGTTCAAGCTGTCTTATACAGTTGTATGTTAATGGGAAGAGCTCTGGTGGTCTGTAAACATCAGAGCAGAGCTCAGTAACCATCCCAGTGCCTCGGGTTTCTGGAGAAGTCCTTTGGGTTTCCCGCCCTCCACACCTGAGGAAATCTAAGGGAAACTCAGATTCTGATCCCAGCCAAGGCGAGGAATACACCCAGCATTAAATAAATTAAAATCCATCATGATGAGCTCTGGGCAAGCTCCAGGTTCTGCAGAACTGCATCCCAAGCTCCGGCACCACACCTGGGGTGATTTCCAGGTGTGATCCTCAACATCCACAGGGATTTTCCTAATCCATACAACATATTATGGCTGACACGGGGAAGCACTGACTTTGTGGGCTGGAAGATACTGAGCAACACGAGGGCTTGGCTGGGAACCTGGGCAGATCCGAGTAACAAACTAAACTGGTGCATCTGAAACAACGGCAGCAATCCGGGTGCCAGGGCAGGAGCAGGATCCTGGCTGGGCTTTCTTCTCTCACTGATAGTCCAAGGACAGCATTAACATGAAGTCTTTGTGTTCTGAAACAATCTCATTCCAGGAGTAAGACAAGAAGATGTAAGAGAAGGAGAAGGGGGGGCCAAGGTTAAGAGATGACCATTCCACCCAAGAGAGCTCCAATATTCATCAAAACCAAAGCACCTACTGGGCAGGGTGGGAAAAAGAGGCCTCTGCAGAGAAATTGCCTTAAGATACAGGGAGGCAACTTCTTAAAGGTGACAATGTCCCTAAAACACCGTCCAGGGCCTAAAGGAGCTCCAGGGAGCTGGAGAGGAACTTGGGAGAAGGGCCTGGAGGGCCAGCACAAGAGGAATGGCTTCCCCCTGCCAGAGGGCAGGGATGGATGGGATTTTGGGAAGGAATTGTTCCCTGGGAGGGGGGGGAGGCCCTGGCACAGGGTGTCCAGAGAAGCTGTGGCTGCCCCTGGATCCCTGGCAGTGCCCAAGGCCAGGCTGGATGGGGTTTGGAGCTCCCTGGGATAGTGGAAGGTGTCCCTGCCCATGGCAGGGGTGGAACTGGATGGGCTTTAAGGTCCTTTTCAACCCCACCCATTCTGGGATTCTCCGACACCCCTGTCCATGGGGGCAGCTTGGGGTTTGGGTCCCAGCCCAGCAGGACAAGGTGGCAGCAGCAGAGGGCACACAGGGAGGGTGTGGCCTCATGCAGCCCTCTTGAGCTGCTGAAGAGCAAAACTAGGGCCCAGCACACCATGAAAGGAAGAAATAAATATTCCCAGTGCCTCCTGACCTGGCAGAAAATCGTGAAAATAAGGCCCTGGAAGGAGAAGAGGCAAGGGAACTAATGGGAAAACATCTTGTTGCATTAAGGGCTGTGTTAAAGGTTTACAACATCATCTCCAGACAAGTCCACTGATATTCCTGAACCCTCATCGCTCCACAGGTCAAACCAGGAATGAAAAATATCAATTTTAGAAAATATCACTGGCTGAGATACAATAAACCTACCCTGTCCCTATGCACAGGTAAATAGAGAGACCTTCCCACGTGAGAGCAAAATCTGCCACAGAGCTTGGCTGTAACTACAAAATCCCTGACCTGTCCCCGTCTGTTAACACTCACAGGCTGATACAAGGAATTAGGAAGATGTCCTACATAACTGCTTTAATTAATTTGTGAAATTTTGCACCCTTCTTGGAGGCGGGCGACGTGGCCCTCTGTGCTCCCTTGGATTGCCACTGCTCTCAATTTTATTTTTATCCTGAGTTCGATATGAATCAGGCTTTGCAAAAGACAAAACAACCCACTGTAATCATCCAGCATGCCAATTAAAGTAAAAGATACCCTGGAAATTAAAATTAAATGCCATATCTATGAAAAGAAGCAGACAGCTTCCTCAGAAACAACAAAAAAAAGCCCATGTTACAGGAACACGACCGTGGCAGCCCAAAATCGGCGCTGAAGCACTTAAATAACTTACTACCATCCTTCACATCTGCATACTGGAGGTTTTCATCAAACTGGGTATGTTTTTGCACGTTTATCATCAAGATTTATTGAAGTTGATTCCATAAATTTCATTGAGTTGTTCATTGCTGCTATTTGTTTCCAAGGCAACAAATGCACTTTGCCCAAGCTGCACAGTACATCACGATTGTTTGGAATTTGGGGGTCCCTGCCCCTGGTGCTCCCAATGCCAGCTTGGCAGTGCTGAGAATTTACAAATTCGAGAGGAATTTCTGGAAAAAATAATCCCTACTAGAGGAGAAAAATGTCAAAGGAAGCAGGCAGGGAGCAGGCTGCTGGCGAGAAGGTGGGATCTGTGCAAAGTCCCCGCTCCCATCTCATTTACACCTTGGACGGCTGGAGGTTGGGAAATCCATTCACAGGTTCAGGAGGAGCTGGAAGGTTCTTTCTGCACAAAGTAATGACAGAAAGTCGCCTTCTTGTCGTTGTTGTGGAGGAAGGGACAACAGAAGTAGTGAGGGGAATGGTGAAAAGGAGGATTTACAAACACTGCACAAGCATCTCCCCATCGGCAGCACCCAGGAGCCAGAGCCAGAGGCACAGAGAACTTGGAAAAGTTTGGCTTGGGATAAGAAAAACCAAGCACCAACTCAAAGGAAGCATTACTGCCCAATTTCATGCTGTTTGAAAAGTGGTATCGATGCTGTCCTGGCCCCGTCAACGCTGGAAAACTCAGGAGTCACCCAGGAGCACCTCTCCCTCTGCACCACAGCCCTGTGGCACAAGGCACAGTGCTAATCCACACAGGATCACCAAAACATCGTGGAAATAAGGGGCAGGGACAGAGGCAACCTCAGCTGCAGGAAGGCAAAATTCAGCTCCCAGAGACTCCTCCGGGAAAAGCCTCCCACAAAAAGCCATTCCTTCAGCATTTCTAAAAACAGAACCAATCTCGGACACAGCGATGATGTTTTAACAGGACACAGCATTTTTCCAAAGATAATGAAGATATTTTTGTTTATCTGTCATAAGCAAATATCCATGACTGAAAGAAGGGGTGGCTGCCAAACTCAGCATACCAGTGCTGGCTGGTACAGACTGAACTGGAATCTTCATGGTGTGAGTCAGGGAAACCTGAAAACCATTCAACTTCCAAACCCAGTCACCAGAGTGCCGTGCAGAGGAGACAGCCCTAATTATCCAGAGCACAGGAAGCTGCAATCCCTTCCCTTTCCCCCTTTTTTTTTTTAAACAAAATTACTCTTTGTTGGGTAGCACATTCCCTTGGATTCCCAGAGTGATCAAAATAGACAGCATCCCTGATGACAAAAGCCACTCGTTTTTCTGCTTTCACCCTCAGAAACGTTAAAGGATTGTTTGCTTTCTAAGTGCAAGTCCACATTTAAGAGGAATAAAGAATTTCTCTGGCAGGCTGGATCAATGATGCAGCAAGCCAAGCATGCGACCTCCCGCAGGGAGCCTGGGTCCGGCGCTCCTGGAAACAATAAAATAACCTTACACTGCTCCTGATCGACTGCACCATGTGGGAAAGGGGGGAACGACTCACTCCTGACCCTTGACGCAACCAGCCACCCCCTTCAGCTGTTATGAACGGATGGTTTTCATTAACACTGCTACACACTGCATCCCCTTCTCCCCTGCCTCAGACTGGCACCTCCGATGCCAACCCTGCTCTCAGGACCGTGGCAGTGGCTGCAGCCCATGAATCGCCCTCTTCTTCCAGGAATGATGTTGGAAACAGACGGTCCTGCAGTCGGGCGACGGCTGAAGAACATCCCACGCTGCTGAAAACATCTCATGTAAGGATATTCTCCAGCCAGCAGCACAAAAGCAGGGGAAGGGTATAAATAGGCTTTGAGAAGGGTGCATAAATAGCTGTAGGTAACATTTGTATGCTATAAAAACCCTTCATTTTTTGCCCAGCTTCGCAAGAGCGAGTTTCCTTTCGCAGCACTTCAGAGACCGGCTTCCCCTCGCACAGCAGGGAGAGAGAGGGCAGGGACTGCTCTCAATCCACTACTGCACCCTGGCAGAATGGCAGCAGTGGATTTCCCTTGCAGTTTACAAGAGATCCTATCAAGGCCTACCCTAACATGAGACCAGAAATTGGCTATATTGGGCTAGATCCCTCTGCGGGTGCCAGATGCGGGGCAGCGTGCGGTTGGAGGTGGGTGGTGATTTTCATGCACCTTCCTTTGACACAAAACCCAAGTGATGACGTGGCCACACACACACATCTCACGCTCTCCGTCTCCAAAACAAATCCTACCTGCCCCCTGAAGAGGGAATGGGGCGCTGCCAGCTCCAGGCTGGGTGAGCACAGCCCGGGAGCGCGTGTGCAGCGGCATCTGCACATCACACCACCCCTCTGCCTCCCTCCCACCCGCCAGGGCCATTCTTACCAACCAGCAGAGGATAAAAATGCTCTTTAAAAGGCCTTCTTTTCCTCCCTGGCTATTTGCTGGCGGTGCAGCCTGTGGGTTCACACAGCCAAAGGAGTGGGAATTTCACACGGTGACCAGCTCAGCTCAGCTGTCCTCTCCCCTCTCCTCTGCCACAGCATCAGCAGCCCCAAAGATGCTCCAGCCCAGCCCCATCCCTCTCAACACCCCGCTTTGGTTCTCCCCCTGACGAAGCAGTGTCCTGGCACATCCATGCGGCCACGATCCCACCTCACATCCCTCTCAAAATCCCTGCTGAGGGCACGGAGAAGGCAGGGAGGGAGCAGCCCCCTCCCGCGCCGCCTCCCCGGGAAGCGGGGCTGGAGAACAAGGCTCGGCGATGAGCGCTGGCACCGCTCGCCTGCCACCCGGTGAGCGGCTCCCCGTGGCGTGCAGGTGGCTCCTTTGATTCCTGATTGCTTGTCAGCCTTCCTTCGGGCTGGCACCGTGCCTGGGTCAAACTTTGCAGCGAGCTGGGGGTCACCCCACGGAACAGCCGCTCCGGAGAGGCTCTCGGAGCTCCTGCGGGAAGGGGACGCGGAGCCCGCACAGGGAGGCTCAGCTGCACCCCAAATCACCCCACAGAGGATGGGATACGTGCTCCCAAACGCCTCTCCATGGAGAGCCCCTCACCAGCGTTTGTGATGCCCCAACCAAAACCTGGCACAGCACGAGAGCTGCAGAGTGGAGCTATTTGAAAAATCACTGTTGAATTTGTCCACCAATTCATCGAGGCCAAAATGCTGTCAGAATATGCCAGTTTTAGCAGAAATCACACCAGGAATGTCTTGGAAACCCCAGACATCCAGAGTAGCTCACAGCATCATCTCCCAGGCAGAGAGACCTGGGTTCACATCCCTGCTGTGTCCAGTTCCCACCAAGCATCATCTGCCAAACCTCCAGGGGCAAAGCCCATGGAGCAAAATCACTGGAGCAAAACTATCCAAGGGTGTGGAGCAAAACCATCCAAGGGTGTGGAGCACCACGAAAAGGAACAAGTGTCTGGACAAGCCTCTACAGAGCAAAAAACCTGCCTGTCAAATCTGCAGCTCCACAGGCTGGTAACAGCAGCTCTCCCAGTCCCACGCTCTTCAATAAGGCTGGAAAGCACAGGACTCCACTGGAGAATCTCAACATCCTCCACACCAGGCAGGCAGCTGGGTAGTTTGGCCTTTTTTAACTTTGCCCAAACCCTGCTTTAATTCATTTTGGGTACAGGGTGTTTCCCAATCTGGATTTGACCCTTCAGCTGAAGCTCTCCATGTGTTTGAGTCCCTATACCAGCAGGGACTGTGTGTATTTGTGGGAGAATGAAGGAGCTAATTCAGGGGTTTGGTGAGATGAAAGGAAAAACTTTAATTAAAGTAAGTTTTAAAGCCCATCAAGATTTTTTTTTAATCTTATTCAGATTAGCAGCCATCCTAAGATTCCACTCAGACTCTGAAAGTGCTGCTTCTCTTCTGCCATGGTGGGCTTTGCATGCAAAGCCCTTAAGACATCACACCCCACACCAACCTCAGAAAATAGAAACTGGGGGGGAAAGTACATCTGACAGGAACTAAAATTACACAGACTTCTCCCAAAATGCAAGCAATGCCCTTATTTTGTAAAAAACTTGCTTCCACCCAACCCAGCTCAGGATGAGTGCTGCTGGCAGCACACCACTACTCACAGAGGGCCCAAGCAGCTTTCCTTCTTCACAGAGTCAGGTTTGGGTGGGAAAGGACCTTGAAGATCACCCAGTGCCACCCCCTGCCACTTCCACTGTCCCAGGCTGCTCCAACCCCTGTCCAACCTGGCCTTGGACACTTCCAGGGATCCAGGGGCAGCCACAGCTTCTCGGGGCACCCTGTGCCAGGGCCTCCCCACCCTCACGGGGAAGAAGAGGCTGGTTCACACAAGGATTTGGATGAGAAGGACACTCATTCCCCTGTGGAATGAGAGCAGAGCCAGCAGACACTGAGAGGAGCAACTCCAACCACCCAGGCACAAGTTCTCATCTCAGCTTAAGGAACTTTGTCCCAGGGCAAAATTAGAGATGGGGCAAGGAAACATTTCCACAACAGGAAGCTCTCAAACCAGAGCCACAGAACCTCTGCATGTTCACAACACTCGCACTGATCCTGCCAGAGATGGAGCAATGAGTGATCAACAGTGCATGAGAAATGCAATTTAACATCACAGTTCCCCAATCCCTGACTCTGCTGCCACCACTGTTTGTGACCCCAGGCATCTCCCAGCACCTCCAGGAGAGAATTTTTTGAGGAACATCTGCAGAGTTACAGCACCAGTCGCAGACAAACATGTTTTACAATGAGGAGCAAGCACAAAGAAAGTCTCCCTACCATAATTCCAACTAAAAAAAAACGTATCAAAGATAATAAAAATCCTTTGTGCTCAGAGGTTTCTCCAGTAACACCAGTCCTGACCTTCCAGTCACCCAAGTGCCCTCCAGCCCCAGAGTATAGGATGGGATTTGGATGCTTGCTGTGATACAGAGCAAGGCAGGGAAGAGGAAAAACAGCATTTCCAGGCAAACCATTTGACAGATATTTGTTCTCAACTCCACAGCAGCCTGAGCCAGGGCATTACCTGTATTGCATCCCAGGTACCATCAGTTTTGTATTGAGTTTGCTTTAAGAAAAAGAAGAACCAAATTGATTTCTTGGGAGGATAAACTCACAGCTAAAGGGAAAAACTACAATTACACTTTTCAGCCATGAAAAGTAAATCAGATGGTGCTGAAATCCCAGCAGAAAACACAGATTAATTAAAGTCTGCACTTTCTAAATCTGTTATTCAACTAAACACAGCTGTTAAAAAAATGATGCCTTCGCAGTAATTTCCATGTACGTTCATACCACCGAAATACTGCAAAAAACATTATTAAGTGTGTTCAGTGGCTGCTGGAGTTGAACAGGAAAAGAAAGCACACATATATCTTTAATTACAACAAGGGCCGCTTTCTATAAAAGAATAAATTTTACTTGGGCAGCTCAAACGCTGCCTCCACGGATGGGATGGAATTTATTCCAGTGGGAGGAGAGCAGAATTGGGACCTTGAGGTGGAGCAATCCAGCACCACCTCAGCAGGGTGGGAGCTCAGGGTGCTCCCTCCTCCTGCATCACCAACCCATGCCCACAGCACGTGGCATCCATCAGCCAGATCCCAGCTCTCCTTCTGGTGCAAAGCCACTTGTACTTCCAAGTGCTTGTGGCCATCTGTCCGTCACAGGCAGCGCTTCCCAACTGCACTGATTTCATTAACCCTAATATATTTTAAGATCTTGCACAGATTAAAGAACAAACCCCAACCCACCATCAGTTATTCTGCAGGGCCTCCTCTAAAAGCCCATCAAGGCGAGGAGAGGCTCGTGCTGACCCCTGTGGATCCAGCTCTGCTTCCACACGGAGCCAATTTATTCATCAGGGGATGGCACAGTTACCAGTGCAGGGAAATCCTGCAGAACACACATCCTGGTCCCCCTGCACATCCCTGGGGGCTCTGGCAGGATGAGGAAGAGCACAGAGCTGGCAGAGCACAGCTACACTGATACCCTGTCAGGTGGGGACAGTGCAACACACCTCAAACAAAAGCTTCCCCTCTTCTTCCCCTCCTTTCCCTCCAAGTCTCCATCAAGGTTCAAAGTGGAGTGCCCTTCGGAGAAACTGGGAAAATGGAATTATCTGAATGGAACCTCAGAGGCACTCTGGAGAAACTTCTTCCCAGCCCCACCACAGCGGTGTCTCCCCTATGGAAGAGAAAGCAACACTTGAACCTTGTCCCCTCTGCAAGGGGGAGAAGGAATGGGAGAGCCCCTGCTTCCTCCCAGTGCCTCTGAAATTATTCCAGCTCGAAACATAATTAGGATGATCTAATACAGTCACATATTAATGTTGGCAAGAGCTCCTTGCCTTAATACCAGCCCGGAAAGCCTCCCGTAATCCGGACCTGCTGGTGCTGCAGGCCCTGGCGAGGTGACAGAGGTGCCACCAAGGCACACTCACAGGTACTGACATCAGGGGGACTCATCTGTGACCCTGAGAGGGGAAAATCCAGCAGCTGCAATGCCAGTGCTGAATCACGGGACCTCTGAGAGACATCAGCCACTGCTGTGGTCATCCAACTGCACACCTGGAGCTGCTGTCACAGCTGGGAGGGCGACCACTCACACCATCCCCAAGGGCAGTGAGTCCTTATTTGCATTTAACCTCAACAAAAATACAAAAATCACCACATTTTAATATCCTTTTTTTTTTTT
>WEKY01033596.1:70490-105435 GCA_013390045.1 Picathartes gymnocephalus
AAAAGTCTTTTTTCTTTCCCCCTGAAAACCTGCGAGGAATATTTTGGAAATGCATCATCCGTCTCTCCTCTGCTCCGTCACCATCATCACCACCATCAAGAACCTTCAGCACACAGCAGCAGCTCTCACCTCACAAGGTTTTCATCCCTTTTGTTGCTTTTATCTCACGTGAAGTGAGAGGAAAGATGGTGGGCTCTCATTTCAAGGAGAAAATGATCTTTCCCAACTTCCAGGCCTGTGGGAAGGCTCCATCCCGAGAGCTGCCACAGGCCCAGGAGAGCTGGAGATCCTGGCCCGCCGCTCCTCAGGGATGAGGACCCAGGAAACGGTACTGCACTGAGAGCCGGCCTGGAGCAAGGAATTCATGCAAATGAGGAAAATGAATATTTAAATAAAACATTTATTAAGGACAGATTAACTCTGCCAATCACTCCTCACTTTTGTTTTGCTGCGCACGCGTTCGGAGCGGCTGCACAAAAACCAGTTTCAGTTTTTCCAGGGTGTATTTAGCTCTGTATTTAGAAGTGCAGCGTCCTCCAAGATTTTATTTTTTTATTAAAAATGAAGTGCATTTCCTTGTGCAAAGGAGTACAAATTGCTACTTAAAGTTTCTTCTATTGTCTATTTGCCTGCAATTTCCACCTCATTTACAGCCTTTTTGTGTCTGTCCTTTTGTTTAGTTTTTACCTTTGACATTCTCTTAATTTCTCTTCAGAGATACCTGACACCTTTACATTAAACTCACAATACCCATAATTCGGGAGTTTTTGGAGAAAGGCTGCTCAGCAGCAGCAGCTCCCAGCCAGGCTGAGAACCAGGAGGTTTGGAAAACCACTTCCAGAAGGAATTTTCGTTTCTTGTCTCCGAAGTTTGGTATGGAGAGGAAGGAGCACTGGCACTCTGTGCAGGGTTGACCTCGGCTGGAGCCCAGGTGACCACTCAGCCACTCCATCCCTGCCCTCCCCAGCTGCATATGGCAGAGAAAATATAACAAAAGACTTGTGGGTTGAGGTAAGGACAGGGTGAGATCACTCAGCAATTACTGTCACGGACAAACTTGGGGAAATACATTTATTTTATTACCAGTGAAATCAGAAATAAGAACTAGATCTGAAAAACACCTTCCCCCCCACCCCTCCTTCTTCCCAGACCTCACTCCTGATTTCACCACCTCCTCACCCCCCGGGGGACTGGGAATGGGGGCTGTGGTCATTCCCAGGGATCCTGCAGCCAGACCAGGGGCCAGCACAGCACCCAGCCCATCCCTGGGCACAGCAAAGGAGGCTGACCATGAACTGCCCAAGCTCCAAGGCTGTGCAAAGACATGCCCTCACCTCCACAACTCCCTCCTCCTCCTCCTCCTCCCAGTTGTTTCTTACAATGACCTTGGTGCCAATGCACCTGTGCAGGGCTGCCTGGTGCCCAGCTCCCCACTGGCATTTGGGAAGCAGAAGCTCTACAACCATCCAAGGGTCTCAATCTCCTTTAGAACTGCCACAGATTGAAAGATTCAACCCATCACTCAACTGGGTGGACTCACTGGGGTGAGGATACAATCCCACCTGAGGAACAATCCCACCAGCAGAGATCCCCACTCATCTCTCTCCTGTCTGGGACAGGACCTACCCGAGCTGGCCCCTGCTCAGGAGCAGCTTTTGCTTCTCAGCCATCCCTCCCCAAGGCTTCTCTGGGTTTGCAGAGGAGGCACAGCCCCCATCTGCAGCTCCCCATCCTCCTCACAGGCCCCCCAAACTGAACTGAGCCAAAGCATTTCTGCTTCATCTTGGTCCTTTTCAATCTTGATTTCCTTTCAGCGAGTGTTCCAGTGCAGTACTGCTGATAACAATGGGGTTATAATATATTGCTGTTAGAAGAAATAATGAGAATCTCCTCCACCTCAGCATCTCCCGAGCCTGCCAGGGCTGGAGTGGCTCTTCAGTGCACACCAGGGACAGGGCACACTTGAAATGGTTATTTTGAAAAGCACTGAGCCCATCACCCCAGCCCTCGGCAGATCAGTCATTCCCCTTCTGCTGATGTTTCCATTTTGTTTGCAGAATGAAGTGAAACTGGTTTGCCCCTACATGTTTGCTCCTTGTATCTCCAAGCACTCCTCTGCTCTCGTTTCCTCCCGTCCTGATCTCAAACCATGCCACCTGTTTGGTTTTGCTCCCCAGGCAGGATAATCTCCCAATCCCCCTTTAATTGGAGAGGGAAGGTAAAAAAAAAAACAAAACCCAAAAAACTTCAAACTCAGGACAGTCAGGAATTGACATCTCCATCAAACACACTGGCATGACAGTAACATAAAAATAAAAGCAAATAAAAAGACTCTTGGCCTGAAAATGTGAATATCCCAGAATTTTCACTGTGTCCCAAGGCTGAAGGGCTTCGTAAAGTTACAGAATGGTTTGGGTTGGGAGGGACCTTAAAAACCATCTTGATCCAACCCCTGCCATGGGCAGGGACACCGCCCACTGTCCCAGGCTGCTCCCAGCCCCAGTGTCCAGCCTGGCCTTGGGCACTGCCAGGGATCCAGGGGCAGCCACAGCTTCTCTGGGCACCCTGTGCCAGGGCCTGCCCACCCTCCCAGGGAACAATTCCCTCCCAATAACCCATCCATCCCTGCCCTCTGGCAGTGGGAAGCCATTCCCTGTGTCCTGTCCCTCCATCCCAAGTCCCTCTCCAGCTTTCCCTGACTGCTCCCATCACACAGGAGCGAGGATAAAGTCCTGGGAGCTGCCAGCACCACATTTTTCCTTCTGGAAACAGCACCCACCATCGGGACCGTGGAGCACCAGGCTGGAAATTCGGCGTGCGCTGAGATTTGATTTTCATCTACTTTGTTAAATTTCTGCTAATTGCTTTTAACGTACTTCCTCTGCCAGCATCTCTATAGCTTAATTCCTCCTGGGCATTCGCTCCCGAGTTTCACTAAGTGCAGCAGGAAAATGAAATCTAACCACACACTGATGATGTAATCACTCATGGCCTTTGGAAAAAACAGAGCAGAGGTGGGGGTTTTTTTGGGAGGGTTCGGGTTTTTGGTGACCAATGGCCATCATCAAATTTTGTAAATCGACAAAAACTGAGCAGAAAAAGCTGCAGTCCTATAAATACCACGAGGCTGGGTGTGATGTCATGCAGTCCAGTGTTTTATAATTGATTAGCACATTGGGAAGTGCAGCAGAAAGACTCTGAAGTGAAAAAGTTGGCTCAGAGGTTGCCCCATCCCTGGAAGTGTCCAAGGCCAGGCTGGATGGGACTTGGAGGAACCAGGGATGGTGGAAGGTGTCCCTCATTCCTTGGTGGAATGACATGAGTTTTAAGGTCCCTCCCAACACAAACCATTCCAGGATGTTATGAAGTTTGAATAAAATTCACCTCTAACCTTCCTGGTTCAGACTGAGAGAAGTTGTCACCACCAACTAAGAAACTTCAGCACATCTCCAGTCATCAGCAAGCTGCAGCCAGCAGGAATTAATGCATTAATGCTCTTTCACTCCCCGACAACAAGCATGTAAGATCCATAACTCCCAAACAATATTATGCATGGCACATACTTTTCATCATTACACATTAATAGATTTGGGAGTGAAAGTTGGAGGGGTGGTGTTACATGTCAAAATTAATTATAATGCCAATAAGCTGAAATTCAACAGGGAAGATCAGGTTGACTAAATTATTGTGTTGAGTTATCAGCACTGAAAAAATCAACTGCAAGAGGCTGTAGCCTTTGGCTGCAAATGTAGATGTACACTGAAAAATAATGAGAAGTAAAAAAAAAAAAAAAAAAAAGCCCAACCCATTGCAGAGGATTTGAAGTGACTGAGAGCAGTTCCAAGTTAGGCTGAATTTACCCAGGATATAATTTTGCATTACAGCTGTTGGAGAGTTCAATTGGATCTTAACTTTTCATCACAGGCTTATGAAAATTTGGGAGCAGTGGCCACAAATGGTGTCAGCTCAGGTAAATCAGGCTGTTTGCTTCCTTTGCACTGTACAGCCAGAGAGGAAACTTCAGCTCCATTTCTCCAAGACCTTCCCAGTGTCTTCCCAGGTGAGGCACCACCAGCATCCTTAAGGACAATCAAAGGGAGAACATAAATTCCCCTCGTGCTGAAAAGAGGCCACCTGGCAACTTCAGAAGAACACCATGATTCATATAACATTGTTAAAATAAAACTAAACCAAAAAACCCCCCAAAACCCCGAAAGCAGAGATCCTCCCCAAGCCCACAGCATTTAAGCATTCACTGCTTTCCTAAGAGCTGAGTACTAAGAAAAATCTTATTTTGTACAAGGATGAGAATGAGCACGTACCACATGGACATTTAATTCCTACAGAGCCAATTAAATGGGGACCATAAAATACAGTCTGAGTTAACGCTGGACAAAAGGATTAAGGAATGAGGGAGGACTTATTTATAAACATCCACACGAAAACCTGGTTAAGAAGAAGTAGGGGAATTAATAAAAGATAAAAAGGAATGATTCCAATATGGCTAAGAAGGGGAATTCCTTTATTAAATTTGTCTTCAAAAGTAAATTAAGGAAAGATGCCTGTGCTATCAGAGCGATGGTGAGTTTACAAAAATAACTTCCACCGAAGGAGGGGAAAAAGGGAGTATCTGGAAAATGCAGACGTGTGCCAAATCACTCAATCTGTGCAATTAACCAAGGAAATCAAGTGTTGTTATTTGTAAAGAATTATTTCTTTAAAGGGAAATCTAACAAATTCCTTCAAAACATAAGGCTAATACCTAATTCTGGAAATTACTTACATGGATGGATGCAATTAAGTTCTATTCCTAGCAAAAGAATGGGGAGAACATTAAAAAAAAAAAAAAAAGTATCTGTTGCAGAGAGCAGCTCAGCAAGCTGCCAGTAGTCTTGCAGAGAACACCTTGTCAGTCAGTCAGCACAAACTATTTATTTAAGGAAAAGAAGAATGGAAATGTGGATTACAGGAGCATTTTCCAAAGTCAATCCTAAAATTAAAAGCAAAAAGCCTGCAAAACTCTGAGCAGCCTCAATTCTCTCAACTTTAGAAGGGATTAGCATTTAGCACCTGCAAGGCCAACTGGGAACAAAGGAGTTGGAGAAAACAGCCAAGGAATCACATGGATCTGTGTTAGAATTAATTTTAAGAGCTTTGTTAATGATGTGAGAGAGGAAGGAATACAGTTTCACCGACTATGTAGTAAAATGTATTGCAGGAATTGACAGGGAAAATAAACACAAACAAAGGAAGTCCAGCTTTGACTGCCAGGGACATCACAAAGTTGGGAAGATGCCTCACTTCACTGAGGAGCACCTCGTGAGCAGCACTCAAACCGGAAATTTCCCTGTCCTCTTCAGGAGGCCCTCCCAAACCTGCCAGATCTGAAAGGAGACATCAAAATCACACAAAGATTTTTTCTTTTGGAAAAAATAAACCTGAAACGGAGGTGATCTATCACCAAACCACAGCCACATTCCAAGAAGGAGCTGTTGGGGATGCATCCATCCAAACAGGGAGCTGGAAAGGCCAAGCAGCTCGAGATGAAATTGCAGAAGGTGGCAGCTAAAAGGACAGTTTGGTTTCAGAGGCAGAACACACACATCTCACATAGCAGGATGTTCCAGCCTCCTCTCTCCACAGATGTAATTAATCCATAAATGGAATAATGTATTCACTTCTGGACACCTCATTACCAGAGAAGACATTGACAAATCGAACAGAGTACAAAGAAAACAACAAAAATGTTTAAGGGTTTGAAGGGAAAAATTTCTCCGGGAAGATCAAAAGATTTCAATTCGTCCAGCTCTGAGCAAGAGCACAGCTTAGCTGGACGAGATGTGTATCAGTATGTGCTTGAAAGGTGTAAACAACAAGCAGAAAAACCAGCATGGGGGGCCTTTAGCAGGAAAAATGGAATCAAATTAGTAAAAAAAAAAGACAACTTAAGATGAAAATCGTATTGCCCTGTTAGGATGCACAATTATTCTCGAGGAACGTGGTAAACATTTGCAAGGGAATCAAGACTGGACAAATCCTTAATAAATGTCCAGCAGTCAGGAGAGGGTTAGAACCTCCACTGCTGATCTCTGGCATCTGTTCCCCCTCTTATCTTAGATACTGATATAATCTAGTTGTGGACTTCCACATAAGTACCTTAGCTAAAGATCTGGACTAATTTAACAACACAAATACATGCATGGCTCCCCCAACCCAGATCACAGATGGAGGACTCAATCCAACCATCCCTTGCTCTCCCAAAACTGCAGCGGGTCTCTAACGGTAACAACAACTGCAAAGACAGACAAAATGGGGGAAAAAAATGTGTTAGACCTGCTTTAAATAACCTAAACAGCTCTTACTCCTCCCCTGCCAGGGCCACAAACCTTTCCCAAGCAAACACTGTCTCCAAGTCCATCAGACTTTGCCCAAGGAGATCCTGCCAGGTCAGATTAAGCCTTTGTATGAGGACACGTTCAATAGCAACACATTCCTCCTCCTCTGCTCACCTCGCAGTGTACCAACTAACTGAGATCAACCTTCTATTGAAAGGAGATAATTAAAAAACTACATTAAGCCAGATGCAAGCCTACAGCACCGTTTAATGACTCCTGTCATCAGACTGATACTTGGTAGCTGTGCCCCATCCAGCAGGTTGTTATCTGAAGGACTAAACTACGGAATTTTCTTTAGAAAGAGCCTTTCAGAGCGGCATGCAGGGAAAAAACAAAACCAAAACACCCAATTTGATAGCAAGCCCCACACCAAAAATCCTGGTGTCGTGCTCCCCTCTCTGCTCCAGCAGCAAGTCTCATCCAGGCAACAGCTCTCCCCTGGCACACGGAGCTGCCAGGCTGTCCTTGGCAGTGTGTCTGCAGTCAAGAGCACGGAGCACACGGGATTTATTTCCCTTTCCTAAGCGATGGCAGACAGCAGCTCCTCCTCCAACCCGAGAACCAGAGCTCCGGGCTGAGCCGAGCCACAGACAGACAGGGAGCCATGAAACACCTCAGAATTCCTATTTCCCTTTGTCTTTGTATTCCTAGGAACTTTAACAAAAGGTTAAACTGCAAAAGAAGAAAAATCTGCAAGCCAGGTCATGTCGGGGCTCTCTCCTGGTACCCACACGGGGCTGTGTTTATGGGTTATTGATGTGCCTCAGCCTGGGCTGCTGCACACTCTGTGCCCAGGGTCTCTTTTACTCCAAACATTCTGAAGGAGAACAAGAGGAACCTCAGCAGAGGTTGGCAGCCTGTGCTGCCCGGGCACTGCTTCATTACCATGACAAAGGGAGGTTTGAACAAACCTTCAGCAAACTCGCTGGCTCCCTTCTAGCTTCCCACTGAAAACCTGGCACTGAGCACCCCCAGCTCCTGATATCCTATTTACTCAGGCAGAAGAACAGCAGCAAATAACATTTTAGGGCCTTCTGCAGTTTTTATTGGAATTGTCTGTATCTACAGGATTCCTCCCAGTCTCACAGCACTGCCAGAGTCCTGTGCTCAACTGTCTGCAGCCCCTCTGGTAGCTCCCAATAAAGTAATGAACTTCTTCATCAATTCTTCCCTCCCCAAAACACTACAAGGAGGGCTGGCAGGCTTTTTACCGTGTGAAAATGTCAGTGTTTGTTGCTTGCTGAGGCAAGATTTACAGCCAGCCTGAGTCAAGCAGCTTGTTTCACACCTTCCCATGTCGGGAAGAGTGTTCTCCTCTGGAAGGCTCATCCCAGACGCTGCAATAGTGCAGACACAGATCTGTCAATCACCAGGGATGCTGCTCTGGGAGAGTTTTCCAGAGGGAAGCATTTAGATCCCGACACAGAATGGCCAACTGAACACCCTACCCTGCTGCTCCCTGCCCCACAACCCAGTCTGCAAGGAATATCACCGGAAATTCAGGATGCACAGGAGAGGGAACAGCACAACTGGGGAGAAAGTCCTGAAAAAAGAAGAGGATTTTGGTGGCTGGATGATGATCCTGTGTGCTAATATGCAAATGGAAACAGGGGTACTCTAATAAAGCATCACCCAACCTAAAGACAGGGCCAGCAGGAGCCAAGTGCTGTGGTTTGTCAGGAAAACCCAGGGGATATTCCCAAATCCTTAATTCTTCGGCTGATGCGAATTTAATGCTGGGATGTGATTAGATCTGTATTACCTTTGCTGGGGAGGTAACACCACGTGAGATGATCACACTTAAGAGGCCACTCTGCTGACCCTCAGGGGTTTTGTGGGATAGATGAGCCTGGTTACACTGCACCAACCTGCACACAGCACAGGGCAGTGATGCCATTTGCACAGCAGTTCCCCCCTGACCTTCCCCCCAGCCCTGATGTCCAGGAGGGTTCTTTCAGCGGGGCTAATTCAGAAGAAACTTCAGCCAACACCTTCAGACCCCTAGAGGCACCTGCAGAAGGCGGGATTTCAGCAGGAAAGCAAACACACCCATCCTGCTCCCTCTTTTCTGCAAGGATTCTGCCCCACCACACCTTCTGTTACCACGTGCATGTCAAATCAGTCTCTCCACAAAGGCTCTCAGTTCCTGCTGTGCTGCACCCAGCATGAGGCTCAAGGGTGACGAGAACCCAGAGTTATTCCCCTTTTTGCCCACGTCCAGCTCACAGACTGGGCCTCCAGCACACTCTGGGGCTACTCCACCATCCATCCTTCAGTACAGTCCCACAAGTGCCATCTCCTTACTCCACAAGATTTCCAGAGCCATGTCCAGCTGTATTTCAGGAGGTGCCACGGCCTCTCCGGACACTCCCCTGCCTCAGGCTTCACCTCCAAGAAGGATGTGCTGTCACACAGCTTACACTGAAACACTGCTGAGCTGGAAAAAGCTCCATTACACCTGATACAGGTACTTCTATCCAGCATGATTTTAGGATCCTACAAAACCTGTGTGAGGAAGGATTTTGCAGGGGGTTTCTGGGTACCCACAGAGCAGGAAGGCAGCCCTGGATGCTGCTCTCCCTGAGCCCCTGGGGCAGGTACCTGCTCTCACAGGCAGGCAGTGGGTCACACCCCACAGCCCACCAAGCCCTTGTCCCCCCGGGGCTGCTTCTTCCCCCAGACAGGCTCGTGCCTCCATGTGAACACAGCTGACATCCTGACAAGCAGAACAAGTTTGCCCCAGCTGCTAACAAGAGTCTCTCTGCTTTTATTTCGTTTTTTTTCTAGATATTCTGCACGGAACAACCAGGTTTCTCTGTATAAATTGTAGGTGCTAGAAAACAAGGTGTTGAAATGACTTGGATTACACTAGAAGAATATCCTACTGTGTCCTTAGGGAAAAGAGAGAGGAGCGAAAACACATTTCAAAAACAAATATTTTACTGGCTCCTGTATAAACCTACTTTTACACGGGGGTGATGTTTAAGAAGAAGAAACAAAAGACCTTTGTGCACGTTCACAGAAGAGGAAAGTGAGTCCAGCCAGCAGCTCCACTCTCCTGCTCAGCAGATCACCAGCAAAGCCATAAAAGGGAATCCCAGAGTGGACTGGGATGCAAGGGACCTTAAAGATCATCCTGTTCCACCCCCTGCCATGGGCAGGGACAGCTCCCCATGTCCCAGGGTGCTCCAAGCCCTGCCCAGCCTGGCCTTGGGCACTGCCAGGCATCCAGGGGCAGCCACAGCTTCTCTGGGCACCCCCTCACCTACTCAGAGGGAAGAATTCCTTCCCTGTCTCTCCAGTGCAGGCCCAGGCTGCAGCTGAGCTGTGCTGGGATGCTCTGCAGCTGCACAGATCCAGGATGCAGCAGCAGGAATGGGCAGCTCCACCCAGCCACTCACACCCAGCACAACTCAAGCTGCCATGGGAAGAGGTCGCTTCGTTTTGTTTGGTTTTTAGTTTGGCTTTTGTTTTGGTTTTTTTTTTTCTAGATATCTGAACATTTTGTTTTTTCGAGTCCTTAATCAATTTTTGCCCTAAATTTTTTTCATGGAGCTTCACCAACTCAGCTTACAACAGCGCTTGTCAGCCCATGGGGAGAAGACAGCAGGCATGGATTAATTTTTGAGGAAAGCTGCTTTCATGCCAATGCACTTGGCAATAGAGAATACAAGAAGAGCTATCCCAAAAATGCAGTATTTATGAGAGGAGTGGTTTCTAAAATTGTTTTCACTATGGATACCAAGAAGCACCACCTGATTCCTGACTCCCCTTCCCGCACATGTTTCCCTGGGATTATTTTTAAGGTGACATCTACTTCACAGAACTCCGACCTCAAAGCAAAGCAGTTCTAGCTGGACATCCAGCACGACCCATTTCCAAAAGTCACTGTGGAGCGTTTGCAAATGGAAACTGCACTTTTACACCTACAGAAAAAATAAAACGTTGCCCGCAGAAACAGAAAGATTCTCTCGGTGCGGTTGTGATTCTGAGATTTAATTATCTCAGCCCAGAACTGCAGGTATCAATGCTTCAGAGATGAAGAACAAACAAGGCAATTATTCCCAGAAGTCCTCCTTTTTCCCCTCTAACAATCGCCAGGGTTACAAACATGCCAAGGTCAAAGAATGTGTAATAAAGAAATTTATTTCCAATTGGAATGCACAGAAACCTTGCACTATAATGGTGGAAGAGCAGTGGTGTGCAGCTCAGCAGCACCAAGATTAATGCATGGCTAAAGATCATAAGGACTGTCACGGAGCCGTGTCTGAAATGACAAGGAATAAAATTACCAAGCGTCTTTCCAACCAACTCCAACTGCTTCCCCCTCCTGATTCCTGCTGAGCTGCCCAGCCTGGAGCTCTGCTGTCCATTAGCCACGTTCCCTGTGTCCCTGGGATGGCTCCAGGATGTGCAGGGATGCTCTGGGGGTGAATTCTTGGGATTTGCCTTCTCCGGTGTGAATGGAGAGTAGAGGGGGAAAAAAAGCCATTTCTGGTGGCAGCCTCAAAAGGGCCTAAAAGCCACGAAGAACAGGAGTGAAGCATGTTCAGGTCCCTGGATTTATTCCTCAACTGCATTATCCGGGGACTCCACAGGGAATATTTGTGGGCAGCTATCCCAGCAGCACAGGCTGGAGCCACGCACGCCACGAGGACAGGGAAGCATTAAACACCAACCAAATCCTCCCTGGTCATCCACATGCACAACACAGGCAAAAATGACTGGCATAAGGACAGAGACAGACACATTCTGTAATTTGAAATTTCCCTTAAACAACAAGATGTGAAAAAGAAAAGCCAAATTGTGGACAACTACTTTGTTGTCAACTGCTCTTGCCCTATCTCCAACACAGCAAGACTCCACCATCTTAATTTTCTGCAACAGCAAATCATGATATTTTCATAGATAAGGGCAGAAAAAGTATAATTTGGTCTAAAAATGGGGGAATACCCCATGTATTCCAGTGGCCAGAAAAACTAGAGCCAGATCACTGCTACAGAAAATTGTTCACTGCTTACAGCCCAAAGTAAACTAAAAGGCTTTAAATGAAAATAACAACTTTAACAGTTTCAAGTTTTGTACTTTGGACTTCTTAAAAACTCTGTAAAAATAATACAGTTTTTCTTTCAAAGAGATATGTTTCTGTGCTATTCAACCTGCAACAACAGCATTTGACTCAGACTTTCCACGTGGTTCCCACTCCTTCTCAGCCAGAAGATTTTTGTCATCAAAGTTCTGCATTTGGGAAGTTTTTGAAAACAGCAAAACTGTTCATGTGCAATTTTATGCAACATATGCATATTTAGAAGAACAAACAAGGACCTGGTACATACCACCCTATTTACAGAAACTTCAGAGCAGGAGTATCTGTCCTGTGCTGGGCACTGCTGAGGAACCTCCAATCCTGGGGGCAGCTATGGGACCCTCAGGACAAGAAAGACACTGAGGGGCTGGAGCATGTCCAGGGAAGGGAAGGGAGCTGGGGAAGGGGCTGGAGCACCAGGAGGGGCTGAGGGAGCTGGGAAAGGGGCTCAGCCTGGAGAAAAGGAGGCTCAGGGGGGACCTTCTGGCTCTGCACAACTCCCTCCCAGGAGGGGACAGCCAGGCTCTGCTCCCAAGTAACAAGAAACGGGGTAAGAGGAAATGGCCAGGGGGATTTTAGATTGGATATCAGGACGAAGTTTTCACTGAAAGGGTTGTCCTTCCCAGGCACAGGGCAGTGGAGGAATCCCCATCCCTGGAGGGATTTAACAGACCTGTGGATGTGACACTTGGGGACAGGGGTTAGTGGTGGCCTGGCAAGTGCTGTGGGAATGGTTGGACTTGATGATCCCAAAGGTCTTTCCCAGTCTAAACAATTCCATGATTCTGTGTTAAAGCACATTAAACATTACTTCAAACCCTCAAGCCCCAAATCAGATGAGCACAGCTCGCTTCATTTCGCGGCTGGGCATGGATTCAGTCACGTACAAAACAGCTCAATCCGGATTTAGACACGGATATCTGAGTTTCCAGTCCTTCCAGCCAGCACACATGCCCTGAAATGATGACACTGGACCTGGTATTATACACAGCACCCAAACACTTTTGCTCCCCTTTGCTAGAGACAGTCTGCTGGGCTGAGTCCTTCCAGCTGGTTTTTGTAAATGATAGGAAAAAGTGAGGGTGGGATCATTTTGATTTGGCTGTGTGCATTACAACTTGCTCACTGGCACATGCATAGCATTATGGCATGTTCTCAACTTTTTTTAAAATTGAAAAGTCTGAATTTCTTGCAAAAAATTCCACCCATTGACTGTTCTGTGCTTGGCAGGGAAGGGAAAAAGCATAAATAGAGGATGCAGCATTTAGGTTAAGGGAAAAAATACTATCTTTGTTCCGAAGCATAACTTTACTAGAAAAACACCGCAAATTAAAAACACCCCAAATTAAATGGCAGTTCTGTGTGTTTGAACTTTGCCAGCCTTTCCCAGCACCTGCAGCCAGCTCCTAACCCTGGGTCCCAGCAGGATGGGGCTGCAGCAATCCCAGAGCCTCACCAGGCACAGCTCGGCCACTAAACCCCACTAACAGCCTCCTCCAAGGCCTTCCTGTGCGATTAGCAAGTTCAGACCAAAAAAACCCCACAAGTTTTTAGCGATGAGGAAGGAAAAAAATACTGTCCTAGAGCACAGAGAGCTCAGCCAAGTCTGCTGGGCTTTGTGCACACTGCAACTCTACAACACAGGCAGGCAAACCAGCAGTAGTAGCAATCCCCAGCTAAAGGCAAGGAGCTGGTTTTGGGTGGGAATCCACCCTCGCTGGCAGCAGCAGGGAGTTCTCACCTCTCCAGCACAGCTGCAGCACTGCCAGGCAGCGGGAGTTCACATCAGGCACAGCCCCACCACACCGAGGACGAAACAAACCGGAGAGGAGACAGGGGAATGGCTGTAAATTGAACGGGAGTAGGTTTTCATTAGGTATGGGGAGAAAACTGTTCCCTGTGAGGGTGGGCAGGCCCTGGCACAGGGTGCCCAGAGAAGCTGTGGCTGCCCCTGGATCTCTGGCAGTGCCCAAGGCCAGGCTGGACAGGGCTTGGAGCAGCCTGGGATGGTGGGAAGTGTCCCTGCCCAGGGCAAGGGATTGATCTGGATGACCTCCAAGGTCCCTTCCAACCCAAACCACTGCACCACCTGTGAAGGGTGGGTCTGTCCAGGAGGATGAGGAGAGCTGAAAAAAAGCCATCAGCAAAGGATGCGCTGTACTGAGCCAGCCAGCAAAACCAACCCTGGTTTGGCTGGCTCCTGGAGCCAGCCCCAAATCACACCAGTCCTGCCTCAGAGCTGGGGCACGGAATGGTGGCCTGAACCCCCGTATGTGACTGCCAAGGGACTCACTGTCACACCAGGGCCACCAGCATCACAGAACCCCAGGCAGGAGTCTCTGCCCCACTGTGTCCCTTCCATGAGGACAATCACGGCCATGCCAGCACCAGTGCCAGCGAAGGGGGAAGGTAACAGTGGGACTGCACCGAGGCCTGGCTGCAGAGCTGCAGGATGAAGAGCAGCACTTCAGAGCTCTGCCTCAGCCAGACAGGCCCTGCTGCTTCCTTTCCCGGGGAGACAGACTCACTCCTGACTGAGTCTCTCTTATTACAGTGACAATTCTCCACTTCTCCCCGGGGATCAGCTGCACGGAGCTCACTCTCTCTCTCTCCCTCTCTCTGGTTTTTGTTGCAGCCGCTGTTAAACTGTGCTCACTGATCGATCCATTCCTGAAAGAACTTCAGGAAGCCAATGCTCCAGGCTGAGCCCTGCCAGGGGGAAGGAGCGGCCACGTCCTGCCAAAGGAAAGCTCCTTTGACAGCCTCTCCCTACCCCGTGGGACAGTTAACGCAGCCTGCAGACCAGGGGAGAGATCGAGGGGGTGGGAAAAAAAACCAAATTCCCTTCATTTTCTACCAGAACTGCTGTTTGTGCAGGCATCATTTTGGGTGTGACGCCCTGGCCATGCCAGGCACTGTTCACGAACCAGTATTTTCTGCTTAATTTTGCCTTTACAAACAGGCAAATGTAAGAGACCATGGTTTAGGGCACTGATTTTCAGACCTTACGTTGTAAAGGACATTTTAAGGTGCACCAGTTCACAGGCATCACCACTGACCTCCTCAGGCCACTTTGCAAATGATGCCAAGCGAAGAACACCCTCCCATCTGTCAAAGTGCCTCATCTGAGTCATCTCCAGCAAGCCCTTGGCTTTGCTGAGCTCCAGAGGGGCAAGAAGAGACCACCACAGCCCAGGGAACAACAAGGGAACCACAACGACCCAAGTCTGGCATTGCTCCTCAACTGTTTTCTCAAGGAAAAGTCAAAGGATGCACAAAAATTAACAGCACCAGCTCGCAGCAAACTCTTCCCAGGATGAAGATTATGTACAGGCTGCTCCGAGGTACTGCAGACAGGCAGATTTTTCAAATATTACCACAGAAAGGCAGTCCCTGATAACAATAACACAGCTTCAAAAGGCCCTTCACCACCCCAGCTCCAGATGTACGGCGGCTTCTCCAGCTGCTGCACAAACACCAGCATTTCCACCCTGTTCCACAGCCCTGCAAGGAGACAGACACAAAACCAGTCTGCCCGAAACCTCCTTTCTTCAGCAAAATACCACCAGATAGAGCGCTGACCTGCTGCTTCCAGCAGCGCCTGAATATCCGCGTTGATTTGTGTTTTCCGGAGGGATTCCGAGCCCGCAGCCCCCCGCAGCACACACACAAAGGAGGGAGGACCACCACGGCTTCTCCAGAGAGAACAGAGGTCCTGAGGTCTGAGCCAGCGTGGCACAAAGGTCACGTCATTACTGCAGTGGGGGGTGGCCGGGGGAGAGCAGCTACGGGCTGAAATATTTGGGAAATAAACGCATTTGCTAATTCATTTTCGTTCCGTGCGAAAATGTAAATTGGGTGCAAAAATAAAACAAACAGAAGAGGCCTAATTATTTATACAGGCATTTTAATCAAACAATGAATAGCACACAGCAACCTTCTACATCAATTAATAAAGCTGGCTTCTGCAAAACAAAAGAGTTACACCATGTGCCCTAATTATAAAATCCAGCCTGGAGATGCTTTTTTTTTTTTCCCCCTCCCTCTATACACCTGGCTTAATATATCCCCACTGCATTCCTGAGCTGAGGACACTCGTTAGCCCCACTCTCTAGTTACAAATTCATTACTGTGCTGCATTTTTCCTCCTGGCTCTGACAGTAGGAGTGGTCACACTGCAGCACTCCAGGCAAACCAGCAGCTAATTGAAGGCAGGGGCTGGGGGGGCTGAGAGGAGGGTCTGCCTCCCTTTCCCTGCACAGGAGGCAGCTGCTTCCACTTAAGATGAGCACATTTCAGGAGACGAGGATAAAACAGGAGCGATGAGATGTTTGCAGTGGGTTGCAGGGAGCCACCTCGGTGCGTGGCGTTAACAAAATTCGCTTTACAGCGCGTTCCTCCTCGTCTTACCCTGGGCTCCGCTTGATCAAACACCGCTCCCAGCCCGTAACATGTGTGACCGAACTGGCTAATGATGAGCTGTCCCCTTGCTGACAAATCAGGGCTTGTGCCTTCTGAGAGCCGATCTGTCAAAGGCAGCTCTGGTGCCTCGCAGCTCCCTGCACATCCCACGGATTTTTGGGCTCAGCCTCACAAGGGCTGGGCAGAAGTCGCAGCATCTCCAGCAGACAATCCCCAAGCATCAAGTGCATTTTGTCTCCTGTCCCACTGGGTTTGGGGTGCAGGGGACGCTGCTTGTTTATTTTTCAGTAGAGAAACAAAAGGAAACATATACATTGTCATATCTATTTAGACTTATGGCATTAACCACAAGTTTTATGAATCAATCACCCCAAAACTTCTCCAGAGCTCACCAACACATGGTTCGACCCAGGGCATGTGGAAAGTGGGGCCACTGAGCCAGAAGAGACCTGGCACTGGGGTCATTCTGCCCTTTAAAAAGCACAGATGGAACTCCCCTCCATTCTCATCCAAACACCTGGAAACTCAGAAAGTGCCTCACTTCACGTTTTCAAAGCGCCTCTCCCTGCAGCTCAGGGGTGGGGAAGATGCACGGGTAAGGGATGGATGAGGATCATCCCAGGAGGGATGAGATCTCACCTGAGGAGGTAAAAACCTGGGAAATGGGGCCAGGAGGACACCTGAGCAGAGCTGGGCACGAGGCTGGGCTGGGGTTCCCACCGTGTCCAGCCAGGTGCCACCAGCTCCGTGCCTACCCCAGGCAGCGCTGGCAGGGAGGAGGCAACATCCCAATCCACGCTTCCAGCAGGGATAGCAACCTCCAGGGAACCTGATCCACCTCCTGGGAGCTCATCCAGAGCTTGTGCTCCTCTCTGAGCACGGCCAGGGCTCAGCAGCTTCTGCTCAACTAGGGCAGGCTGAAGGCTCTGGGCACATCCGCTCGCCCAGCTGTACAAAGGGGTTACGAGTACAGAGTGTTTTGAGGACTATTTCCAAAAAGGACAGCTCAGATTTTGTGTTCGGCGTTGCAGAACATCTAAAAATGGTGATGAAGTCAGACCAGCATTTATCCACACAAATGGGAAAATATGTCTGCGAAATAAATCTAAATAAGAGCGACAGATTCGCTTTTGTCTCTTTTAGCAGCACGAGGAAAGAGACCGATAAATTAATCCGAAAGAAAAATGACGCTCAGTTAATAAATTTGGTCTAAATATTAATCTAGAGGAAGTGTTACATACTTTAGGAATTTGGGGAAGACGACTTTAAAATCCAGAGTGTGTGTTTACAGATAATGTTGCATTTTGCAACAGGTAGGACAGGCTAGTAAACAGCAACAAAAATGATGATTATCCTTGGCCGGCACCTCACAGAAACCATCCAGATTTACTTTGATTAAGTCCTTCATCCAGAAGTCATGCGCTGCAGTGCCAATGCTGCATGTGGTACTTTCCACAAGGCAGGGAAATACAAATATAGAAATGCAATTGCAATTGAAATCAGTAAGAAAAAAAAAATGGATTTTTGAAACACACCAAATGTAATCAGATACTATTGAAATTCAATTATTCTTTGTTACATTTAAAAAATTTTGTTAATATGTATTTGATTCTCCTAGAGAATATCACTCAATTAGAAAGCTCTCCAAATTTCAGAACCGATGCTTATGTGGAGTAAGTGAAAACGTTCAAAAATGTACTTGTCAGTTCCTGTTGCATAATGGGCCTCGTGGCAAAGGAAAGCAAGTTGCACATTCAGTGCCTGCAATTCCAAATTACCAACATGAGTCATGGCTGGGGTTCACTGCACAGAGGAGCCCTGTGCCCTAACTCTGAGTTCCAGAGCTAAACAATAGAGATTTCAACAGCCACTGACAACAACAACAACAGCAGAGACACCGACAGGGTACTTGAGAGAGGACAGAAAACATCCTCTCCTCCCTGTTACATCTTGACACTGCAGTTACAAGAAATAATGGGAAAGCAGAAGCAGCTCCCGAGTTGTTGGCTCTGAACTCCAAATTTGGGGGTGCAACACGGGGCTGTGCAAGGGGCACCTGTGAGACCCCCTGTCCTGTCCTTGGGAATGGCCCAGGGAGCTCCTCAGACACCACCAGAGAAGAGATGGGGAACCTCTGCCGTGAGGGAAGGCTGAGGGAGTTGGGATGGTTCAGCCTAAAGAAAAGGTGAATCCCTTCCAGGACCTGAAGGGGCTCTAGGAGAGCTGGAGAGGGACTGGGGACAAGGCATGGAGGGACAGGACACAGGGAATGGCTTCCCACTGCCAGAGGGCAGGGATGGATGGGATTTTGGGAAGGAATACCTCCCTGGGAGGCTGGGCAGGCCCTGGCACAGGGTGCCCAGAGAAGCTGTGGCTGCCCCTGGATCCCTGGCAGTGCCCAAGGCCAGGCTGGACACTGGGGCTGGGAGCCACCTGGGACAGTGGGAGGTGTCCCTGCCCACGGCAGAGATGGGACTGGATGATCTTTAAGGTCCCTTCCATCCCAAACCAGTCTGTGATTCTCTGATTAAAAGCCAAGACAGCAACGATGAGTTTCAGGACCATCCCACCACTGATGGATTTCAGGGATTTGCAGTCACCAATGCACAGACTTCAGTATCAGCAGCACAAAGAGCCCTTCCTTAATTCTTCCCATCCCCTCAAAGCCCTCTTCAGAAGCACAGGACACTGAAGAGCATCTCTGTTAGCCAGGGAAATATTAACACATAATCACTGTTAGATTGTACAACCTGACAGCAACCTTTTCTCCTCCTCTAGACCCCGGAACCAGCTCTCCAATAACAACATTTATGAGAGCCCTTTAACAACTCCTGTAATGATTCACTTAAAAAAGAAAATAAATCATTTTTTATTGCAGTTCACTGCCTCTTTAGGAAGATACAGCATCCTGACAAATAAAATGTACCTACTGAACAACAAGACCTTAGCTGTGACATTGTGAGCAGTGAAATAACACTTGGAGAATAGATGTATTCCAGACCCAAATATCCCCAGGGAGCTTGGATGTTAAAAGCAACAGCACTTGCAATTTTGGATATACACATCTGAAACGTCCTTCTAGGCTACACCACAAACTTCACAGGTGAGAAAAACTGGGGGAGGGGGAAAACTCCCCAAACCCTTAGTGCAAACCAGAAATGTGCTTCAGAGAGGAGAGATGCTGCAAACAGGGCTGCCTTCTCAGCAAGCAGCAGGACTTCCCCTCTTTGTGATTTACAGATACTTAAAAACAAGTAGGTTAATGAAGCAACAATGCACTGACTGCAGAATGCTGATTAATACAAACTTCCCAGCACTGTGATCCATTCAGCACCAGGGCAATGTCCAAGCTCTTTGGCTGGGCTTATTAAGGAAAAAAGGAAAAAAAAAAAAAGGAAAGAAAAAAAAAAGAAAGGAAAAAAAAAAAAAAAAAAAAGCCTTGAAAAGCAACAATAGCATTTATTTGGTGTTAACTAAATAAAATAATTCCTAAGAAATAACTCCACTGTATGGGGACTAAAATCCCATAGTTCACAGTATTCTACTTTCTACCCTGCATTTTGAGCTTGGCTTGCTCCAGTATTTTCACTATTAGCTTTTTAATAGTTTAATTTAGAAGACGTTTGGCCCAACCGAGCTGATCTGCAGTGAAACCATCAGGGCTCTAAATGTGCCTCTGGCACTCAGGGAGTCTCTGCCTCAGTTTCCTCTTCTCCAAGGCAAAGGCAACACCCCTGGGGTGGGGATGAACCACAAACAGGCCTGGGAAGCCTCTTCAGCACTTCAGAAGATGAAATTTCTCTGTTAGGAAGCAGAGGAGCATCCCCTCCTCACCCAGAGGGCCAGGAGCCCACACAGCACCACAAGCAGCTCTCTCCAGCACCTTCCCACAGCATCCTCAGCAGAACCACTTGGAGATGGGGTTCAAAGAAAATAAGATGCAGGAGCACCTTCAGGTTCTTCAAGGGGTTTATTTTAGGGCACAGTGATGACTTTGGGAGACTCTGGAGCATCACACAGCCAGGAGCAGTGCAGGGACACGTCACCTTGGCTGCTGGCGTGGGCTCAGAAGGGCCAAACACAAAAGAAATGCAAAAATCCCTTCCCAGAGGTGCAGAACACCTGCAGCTGTGCCTTCCCAGCCTAAATGTGCTGCTGGAGGAGAGAAACCACCCAGCTCCTGTCATCACTCCAACAACTCAGATATCCCAAGCACTGTGGTCCTTCCAGAGAACCACAGGATACTGCAGCAATATTTCCCATTTTTCTTTTTTTTTTCCACAACAAAATGGCACAAACTTGCACATCTGTATTTCTACCTGTCACTACAATGCAGATTTCCTGAGTCCCACCAAAAAAAAAAAGGGACAGGATTGAAAGAGGAGCCTTGAGTGGGGTGAGACAATACGAGGTGGTTTTTTGAAGCAGCTTTTCCATCTCAGGTGAGGGCATAGCCAAGCTCAGAAGTGATCTGCACCGCACGATGGCTGTTCAGCAGTCAATGATACACTACTGGAGGTCTCAACCCAGTTCTCAGTGAACAAATGGCTGTATAAAAATAGCCATTACCTAAGACGACCATTTTCATTCCAGGACAAAAGAACGTTGGGCTGGAAATTGCAGAATTAATCCCTTGAGTCTGCAGCCCACCACAACGTCTCGTGTTTCATTTGCAACAGGAAAAAAAAAAATCACATCGTGGTGACCAGGAACAAAGGACACACAATAAAAATTAATTTTAACACTAACTACTACTGAAACAAAGGGCAAATTGCATCCCCCTCCCCAAAAGAATGTTCCATGGAGACCTGAGAGCTCCATCCAGTGCCTAAAGGGGTTCCAGGAGAGCTGGAGAGGGACTTGGGACAAGGCATGGAGGGACAGGACACAGGGAATGGCTTCCCACTGCCAGAGGGCAGGGATGGATGGGACTTTGGGCAGGAATTGTTCCCTGTGAGGGTGGGCAGGCCCTGGCACAGGTTCCCAGAGCAGCTGTGGCTGCCCCTGGATCCCTGGCAGTGCCCAAGGCCGGGCTGGATGGGCTTGGAGCAGCAAAGGCACACTGGCTGGAAACAATGGGCCACCTAAAGTAACAGTCCAGGTGTTCCCTGCCTCCCAGCCTGCTCCATATCCTCGTTCTTCACACTAAAACTTGCCAAATTTATGCCAACAACAACCTGTGCATTCACATCCTGGGGAAGGGCTGCGCTGGGACGGAAATGAAAAGCTACAAATCAACCTTCAGGAGAGCACTGCAGGATGGAAGGGCCATTTAGACAAGCAGAGCGTTTACTTGTTGTGACTAATATTGCTAAAAGGAGTAGCAGATTAGCACCAGGTTAGAACCAAACACAGCAGCTGCTTTCCAGTGACTAACCAGGGCAAGCAGGGATAACTGGTTAATGAAGCAACGGCGTCTCCCAGAGGAATTCCCAAATACACCCAAAAGAGTAAAGGTGTAGAAGGCCGAGTTAACGATGATCAGAAAGACACCCAGCTTTTTCCTCATGGCCGCTGTGCTGAATGAACCTCAGGAAAATGCTCCGGAGTGATGCCAGCAGCAAGCATCGCCCCTTCCTTCCCAGCTCCACCGCAAATTCTGAGTTCCCACACCAGCCACGTCCACTCTCCTTCCTCGCCAGCTGTCCTTCCCTCCACTGCCAGCAACCCCAAAATCAAGCTGTTGCACATGAAGGATTAAAAGGACAAAAAAAGTATTAGAATAATCATAATAATAAAAACTCAGTGAACCCATTTTTTAAGGTTCACAGAGAACCTTTTAGGCACGGCCCAAATGTCAGGGTCACCCTGCGAACGCCGGTCTGCAGGTGGCAGCTGCATCCTGCCATCACTGGAGTGTATTAAAACCATCTGAGCACGCTCCTGTGCTCCCTGTGTATCACTGAGGACTCAGGGAAACGCTGGCAAAGGTTATCCCTAAAAGTTTATCTCTGCATCAGTGCTGACAGGAAAGAGAAGCAAGCAGATGTTGGATGAGTGACTGGAGCGCGCTCGAATGGGATTTAGGAGCAGCCAAAAAGGAAAACGTCCCCGGGGGTTTCTCTGGGTTTCATGTTTAGCATAGTGCATATTGACTAAAAGCACAGTCACTGGTGCAGGTATACAATAACAATATTGGGTTAACACATGGGCAGAATGACAGCTCCAAACACCTCTGGGGTGCCCAGCCACATCCCAGGGTAACAACACAGCTCCGGGCAGGGAGATCTGCCCTCAGCGCAGCTTTCAGGCAGTCCTCAGGACAGTCTACCAACGCAAACACTTCTAAACACGCTGCTTCTGCCCTGCTTTCCCTGGTACAAGGCTGGAGTGCCTCTTACAGAGGTCTCTCAGCTGCCAGAGGAAGCAGTGATTGGTCTGGTTCTCACTGTCCAGCTGGGCAGAGTAGTTTGGAATGGAGACCACTTGCAGCTTTCAATGCCCTAAGAGTGGCTGCTAAAAGAATTGAGGGAACAGACACAAAAAGAGCAACTGATAGGCATCTTGACTCGAAAATACTGGTAAATGTTGTGTTTAGCCCAGTTGCAGTCGGATGTCTGCTGCAGGAAGGGGGCAGAAGGAAGCCCTGAAGGCAGAGCCCGTAAGGATGGGGCAGAAACACATCTGGAGGGGAGCAGTGTCACCTCAGGCAGGGGGACAGAGCCGCACTGTTCCTGAGAACACGCCTTCCTCCTTCACTGCCGATCCACCAGCAACTCCCAGCCAAGCAGCTGAACACGCTCAGCTCCACGGCAGAGCCTCACAAAAGCTCACATTTCTTCAGCTCCTCCCGTTTATAAATCTGCCTCTTGCAAAGCCCCATTCCCAACACGGGAATTCCGATTTGCTATCACAACCTTTAGACCTACAGGTAAAAACTGTCATTTTTAACACTGCCCATGTGGCAAACCACAAAGGAACTCCAAAACCCAACCACGGAGGGCTATAAATAAAAAATATTTAGAAACTCCACAAAGGCGTTCTGGCTGCTGCACAGCAATGGGAAAAGCACTCAGTAAATCACCCTCCTGACCACTGGGCAAGGGCCAGAATTCCCTGAGAACCTGGCTGGCAGCAGCACTTCCGCAGGTTCTGCACTATGGGCTGCTTGAATTTGCTTTTTAACTACCCTGACATCAGCCTTTGCTGGCAAAACAGTCTCCAAAAAAACCAACAAAAGCCCAAGTACTGTTGTGCTGCAGCTGTGTGTGAACGTGGAAAGATGCAATTCAGCAGAGCCTGGTTTGGACAGGGGACTCCTCTACAAAGAGTGATAAGTAAAAAAGAACCCAGGTCTATTTAGAAATGAGAAAGGATGGATAAAGCAGTAAAAATTTAATAAGTTTGCCATACCCCACTTTTTTTCTCTCCTTCCACCCCATTTCTCTCCACCTCTTTCATGCAGGGACTGTCACTCAGTCCCACACAAGGGAGGGATGTCCATCACAGTGTCCTCTGTAGGAGAAGAGGAGCTCAGCATTTGCCTGCACGGCTTCAGGTGTTTTTCAGGCACACCAAAACCAGCTGGTAAATACCCACAAGGAGCAAAAAACCACTGGATAATAGAGAAGAGGCAGCCACGCTGCTCACACACAACATAAATCTGATTTACATGGTGTATAAAACCAATCTAGCAGCAAAGGGGGAAGCAAGCCCTGTCTCCACATGATTTTGGGGGTGTCTGTAGCACCTACACACCATTTTCCAAACCCTATCTGCAGAGTGCACTCTGGAGAGAAACTGAGGCAGCAGGCTCAGGGATCCAGATTTTTCATTTCCATCTGTGTTTAGCCTGTTTCTCTTCTCATCTGTGACTCACCAGAAAAATGGAAGTAGAGGAAACTGCTCAGAGACTAAGCTGAAAAGCAAACACAGAGAGAAAAGGGATGACTTCACACTATGGAGTCCGAGCAGTCTGGTGGTGATGCTGCACACCAGCTGCTCCCAAAACTGACCCCGGTGGCACTGCCTATCCACGTCCAGTGAGGAAAATCCCAGGGGACAGGGTGGGCTGCATGCACTGGTTGGAGAGGCCTGTATGGGTCTGTTAATGCCACTCCAGGCACAAAACGTCCCAAGCACAAGTGGTCTCATAATTGGTTAAAAAAGGCAGAGAGGGTCAATCTTGGAAACATGAGGCTTGTGGCCACCTCTGTGCTCAATTTCAGCACAATTTCTCTTCTCTCCACAGTCGAATCCTGCTATGTACTCCCACCTACATACCATCAGGCAGATGGGAGACACTCAGCATAATTCTCCACTCTGATCCCTCCCCGTGTCCCTCCAAAACCTGATTTGGCTTCCTATGCAGCAAGACAAAAATCATATTAAACTGCAGGGGAAAGAAAAAAAAAACCCAAAAAAACACCACAACCCAAGCAGCTATGCTACACACAGGATTTGCATCTGATCCCGAATTTCCTTCACAGCCAGTGCGTATGTTTTGCAGATTTCCACCGTAGCAGGACTTTCATCCCCTCCCTCTGCACAGCCACTGCTTTTCCTGCGGTGTGAGATTGAAGTAGACAAGTGTGAAAGAATCATATAGGGCTCAACATCATTAGGCTCACCCTGAAAGCACAAGAGCTGACAGGTCTGAGGAAGCAACTTCCAGTTTTCCCCTGGGGCTCAGATTTGGGAGCTGGGAGGTTGGGGAGAGAAAGGAAGATCTTTCAAAAATAAAGCCAGGGAGGCTGGGTGTTTGTTGTTGTCTCTGCAATCTTGGGGGAGCCGTGAGGCTACCAGGATGTCAGAAATTATGAGGAATTAAACAGCTATGAAAAGCCTCAAGTTAAACCTAAACCCAAACTGCGAAAACACAATGGAAGTTCAGCCTGTTAGAAATAATGTGCTGGGCAAAACACTAACACATTTACACTTGAAAGTTGTGAAAGAGTCAGAATCACCCTGCTTAAAATGTATCAGTCAGACGAGATCTGATTTCAGGACAGAGCATCCTGCACATACATAAAAGAAAGTACTTGAATAGGCGTCATAACACAAACATCCATTTATTTTCTGCCAAATAAGATCAGTGTTCTCTCTCCACAAAATAATGTTCCCTGCAAAATGCTGGAGCTCAGCTTGCTCCTTTTTTTTAACAGAAAAAGAGCTCACCAAATCAAATGGTCCCAAATATTTCAGTTATTAAACAGGCTCAGTTGCACACTTCAGGGCATTTGTCCTCAATTCAGACTGCTGGGTTTACACAAAATAAAACAAAAAATACCCTCACCTTAAAGGCTGGCACATCAGCTCTGCCTGAAAAGTCAACCAGGCTTTTCACAACTGAGCGGATGGCAAAGTTAGGATTGTGCCCACTGGAAAAATCCAGTGGTTTAAAACTTGGGGCTATCATGCAATGATTACCTTGTCATGATTCCAGGTAATCCTCAGTGACTCGTGGAAGGGTAAGTGGCATCTCTAAGTGGGAGCTGTAGCTTGAAGCAATATTTGTGGGGGCATGGTTTGGGGTGGTTTTAAATTTATTTTATATTTATGTGTGGAAATAAGCGTGAAGCACTGAAGATCAAGTCCTCAGTGCTGATGGCCATAAACCAGGCAGGCAGGTACATTTTGGACTTCTCAAGGCCTTTGAGTTTGCCTTGTTCAAAAAATTCCTCAACAGCTCCATCCAGACAGAACAGAGAGAAAAGGGCACCAATACAGCCAAAGTGGAGATACATAAACAAACCAACAGAATTTATCAACATGGGCACCCCAAAAACAATCAATGTGCATCCCAAAAGCTCAGAAACAAGGTGAGAGACAAAGAGCAAAGCCAAGGAGTTGTATAAAAAAATACCATTTCATTCTGGGGAGGCTGCTTCATGACTTTTTAAATAAATCCACCTGGCACACAGGTTGCAATGGGAATATATACTCATTAATTTCCAGACCAGTGTCAGCTTTCCAGATACCAGCTTGTCCCACAACAATGGCTGTAACTGAATACAAACCCTCCAGGTCACTGTTCTGCCTGGGGTATTAAACAGCACTGAGGAATAAAAGGCAGAATGAATATTTCAAGGGGCTGCAGGCACCAGGAGTAATGGATGGGGATGAGAACTGAGCAGCTCCTGAGCTGAGCTGTTCCATGGCACAAAGTGGGCTGGCTTTCAAAAGCCATGACCAGCCAAAATTTCCAAAAGCAAGCCGCAATTCGTGGCATTCCCATTTATATCTCACCCAGGTGAGATATCTCACCTGCTTTGTTTCCAGAGGATGGGCATTCAGCATTTCTGAAATCGCTCTTCCCCATCACATCCGGGTGCACAAACACTGAGTCTCCTCAAAAATTTGGTTTATCTTCCCCTGACTCAACTACAAGAAGGAATTTCCTTCAGCTGTGATCCCACAGCTCCCAACGTTGTTGGGAGGGGCTGACTGAGGTCTCTTCTTTGCAATTTACTGGTCTCTGATACCCCCCCAAACTGATTTAACAAGTCCTGCCTGTAAAAGTGAAAAGCAGGCAGGAACTCTTGCTGCTATTCAGGTGCTTGCCAGGAAACTCAGCTGCAAAATATTTCAGTGCAGCATCGAAAGCCTCTCCTGAAACCTTTCATGTGTCTCTCTACACGTCAAGCTCTCTTTCTTCTTCCTTTTATCTTCATATTTAGATAATTCTCACTAAAAGCAAGGTGGTCGTTGCTGCGAAATTACCATAACGTCTCTTGATGGACTTTTAAGATCTCTGCTGCTTGTTACACAGCGCTGCGATGTGTTTTGCCAAGAAGCGAGACATTGTTTATTCTTGTATTAGGGAGACAAAGTGTTTCCCACTTAAAGGGCTTCATCTCTCCTAAAAACCCAGCGCAGCAGAAAGAGTGGCAGAGCTGGAGGGAGGAGGCTCCTGACGGCACCGGAATTACAATTCCATTGATTAGCCAGCATTGCCGGAGTAAGGAGATTTAATGGCCAGCCCGGTGTAAATTGGATTCCAATTGCTGTCCCTGTGTAAAAGGGGGTCTCACATAAAGGATTAAACGCAGGCCAAGGGTGCACAATGAACCCACTGGCTCATTCACAATCAGCTTTGTGTACTCATTAGAAAAGGGAGCTAATCACCCCAGTTTGTGCTGGTTTCAGAGCTGCCAGCACAAAAGGCTGTGACCTCCCACTGCGAGTCAAAGACAAAATATCCCATTTTCTCCCATGTACCAAAACCTCTCATTTTGTGCCTCCAAAATTCAACCTTCTGATGGACCCACAATAAAAATTAGCTATGGTCAGCAAGACTCAGCTACCCCCAAAATCCTAATTATGTTGCTTAATATAGGGGGTAAATTAGGAAAGCTAAACATCTGTCCAGTAAGGAGTCTTCCAGTGACCTAGTTCTGTCCCAGTGTGTGGCTTGCTTGTAAATGTGATCCGAGCATGTGCAATGCAACAAAGCCCAGAGATTTCCTAAGCAATCTCCCAGGTAATGAAAAATCACATTTTAAGCAGCACATGGAAGCGTTTTCCCACACTTGTTGGTCTGGCACAGGAGAGCACAGGAGTTAAACCCAAAGTCATGAGGAGCAGAAAAATGGAAACTTTGCTGTGAGTGCAGTTTTGGAACAAAGCGTGGGGCAGGGGGTGCTCTGTTCCCCCACAGCCCCTTGGGTCCTACAGGCAGCTGCTTGAAAAGAAAAAGTACTCCGAGGCTGGAGAGCAGCCCTTGCACACCACACACCCCGTGTCAAATTCACAGTCCAGAGGTGGGGGTGATGGGCACCTCCATGCACCAAAACGTCCTCTTCACATCTCCCTGCTGAAACATCTCAGCGCCTCAAAAACGGGGTGACCCCCATGCTGAAGTGACCCCCAGAGCCTTCCCTGGGGTGACAGCCCCCGTGCTCTCCCTTGGGACCCCACCTTGCTATGTTCCCATCCCACTGTTCTCCACGGACCCTGGGCTCACTTTGGGCCACTCCAGCTCTCCCAGCAGAGCTGCAGCCACTGCCCCTCCCATTCATAGCCTTGAAATAGCTCGGTGCCACTGCTGAGAAATGTGGCATCAGCACTGTGGCTGCGTATTTTTAGCACAACAAACGTTTTGTCCTTTTGGAGATGAGTTAATTGCCCTGCTTCCTCTTCCTCCTGTTCCGTCTCCCGGCTGCTTGGCCAGGCTGTCCCGTCTGCCACGGACGTGTCCGCAGAAAGCAGTGAGGGTGTCACCAACCAGCTCTTGAAAACGCCAGGGGCACTTCCAAAGCATCTCCCTGGCCAGGAGAGCAGCTGGTCCATGTGTCCTTTCACTGCACCCCACAACACAGCTATCAGTAAATACCACAGGGACACTGCTGGCCACTTCTGATGCTGGGGTAACCCAAGAAGCATTAATCCAACACGGATTCTCACAGAATCCACCCCAAATTGTGCACACTGGGGCAGACAGACCAAGACCCTCACAAGCAATAAACTCCATGCACTTCATGAGGAACTCAGGGAAAAGTACATCATAATAACAGTTAGGGTCAAGAAAGGTTCAGATTGACCCTGCATTACATTAAATTATCTATCCTTTGCTTAGAATATAACCCTTGGTTTCCAATTTCTCTTTCACTACAGAAAGCCCCAGGCCAAAGGAAAACTCACAGCATCCATCCATTTTCAGATTAGGAAAACCAAGTTTGAAATCCCAAGCAGTCTGAGGAGGTAGGACCCAGCATCACAAAATCCTGTGCACAACTGCTTTCCCAAAGAACCAGGGGAAGCAATTCCTGGTTCTCTTGCAAAGCAAACGATCCTGATGCAGTCACCACACCACAACCAGTACCACGCACACCACGCTCTGCCACAAAAGCGATACCCAAAGTGAATGGTTAATCCACTCATCCCTTTTTACACCCTCCCAAGCAAGTGTAAAACCCCAGGCAGGCACAACCATCACCACCAAGTGTGCCTTTCCCAGCCCGGGGCTGTGGGACACATCACTGGTGTCCCACGGAGAGGAAAGCAGGTCAGGGAAACTGAAGAAATGGAGAGGAAAAGGTCAGAATGGTAATTTTCATATTATCTATAGCACAACTGTTTTATTTTTCCTTAATAGAGGATGTTTAATGGTTTGGAGGAAATCAGTCGACCTTTCAGAAGGAAGAATTCTGAAGGAAGACAATCAAAAAATATGCTGAAGGACCACTCTTGTCGATGGGGAACAATTTCTCTGTCCACAGGGACCTCTGTCAGGCAAATAAAATCTTCTGTCAGCAGCTGCACACAGAACCTCCAGTGCTGGAGGATAAAATCTGATTGTGAGCACATCTGAGGAGATGGTATCTATTCACTGCCTATTGGCACACAATGTGCTGGGTAAAAACAGTTTAAACTAAAATCTCATTCTCCTCTTTAGAAAAAGAAGGGAAGAAAAGCTGCAGGCCTATGGCAGCAACTCCAGTCCAGATGTCTCTCTCTGTTGATTTTTATGTAAGCAGCAAGTGTTTTATTAAATGATAACCTATTGGCAATAAGAAGGCAGAATGCTCTGGATGATTTTCAGTGTCACCAAACTGAACTATTCTTTAGGATATATGAGAAAAAGGCAAATCCAAATGACACACAGAAGTCACAGAGCATTAAAATTACCCCCTGACATTTTAGACTGAACAATCCCCCAACATTTAGTGAAAAAACCACAGATTTTTGTTGCTGTTGGAGTTGCATCTCATGCACCAGTTTCAAGTCACTGTGTCATAATAATATTAGTAACAATATTCACTGGTTTATTGTCCTGGGAAATCAGTGCTTAGCAGCTTGACATTTCACTAACACGACGCCCTTACGACAGACTGAAGCACTTGAAAAATTCCACCTCACATTTCTGCCACTCAACCAGCACCCTGCAACCAGCACACGAATCCCTGCACTTCTCCATCAATATATTCACAAGATTCTCCCACCAAGATGATAATACTCAATCTGCACTTATTTTCCAGATGATCAACTGGACTTCTGCACGCCTTACAACCTGGCCTTTGGCATTCTCAGCAAGAGCAGCATTAGGTCCAATGATCATTATCTCCATGACTTCAATTTTCCTCTCAGCCTCTCGCAATCTCAAACCAAAGCTTTCCAACTCCTTATCCACTGCAGCATGAATAGCATCTCGCTTTTCTATAATGTCTGCCAAGCACTTAGCAAGCCCAGCACTGCTTGATAAGCTGAATCCATGCCTCCTGACAGGACGGAGCTGAGAGCAGCCAAGCCTGACCCTCCCAGCTCGAAGGAAGTTTGAAAGTGAAATATCAGGGCCTCAGAGTGGCCACTCTGCCTCGTTTTTCCTCCACAGTTACTGCAAGCACACAGTGCCTGACATCCCATTCCTGGGGTCTCACCTCCAGCTCCTACAAGCTGCCCACATTTGCAACCCACCAACCATCAATCCTGAAGGTCTACGTAGGTTTATCGCAGCTGAGCCAGAGGAATAAGCTTTCCATTCCTAAATATTGGATTATAACCCAATTCCAGAGGTAAAAATGGCACAGCAAACAAGGGAGGCAACTGTGTAATTCAGCTTTCAGAGTTTCAAGAGGTGAGAGAAGAGCCCCAGGCACAAGTCCCTTCCCCAGAGCCCCAACACTGCCATCCTTCCTTCTCCTGAGGACTCCAGACACGTCAACTCCATGCACAGACCAGACAAGCCCTTTCCTACCTCATGGAGAGCTAGGAAAAAGTCTACCTGGGTATAAAAACCACACAGCATCTCCCTTACAGCAGTATCCTCATTGTTTTCCCCTCTGTGGGTTAATTGGGATCTCCATGTCAGGGTTTGGGAGCAGCAGAGTTCCCACTGCACCTCTCCATGGATTACCCTCACTCCCAGTGCCAAGGCTGATCTCACTGATTTAAACCCATCCTGCTTTTTTCAGGGATCTGTGAAGAATCAGTTGTGGGCTACACAAAGAAATTCTATAAAATAAAGATTTTTTTGCTTAGGGCATCGTAGGGGGACAAAGGAAAAGGAGAGAGGCTAGAAAAGACATTAGGTCTCGTAAAAAAATCAAAATATAGACAACTACAATTTAATTCTTCCATCACCTGAAGAATACAAACAACACCAAAGTGCACACACACTAGAAAACTATTACCTGAAGGACTCCAGCAGAATATTTGACACCTACTCTGCTCTGAATTGCAGCCTCTTCCATGAGGGAACAAAATGGAATCACAGAATCATCAAAGTTGGAAAATCCCTCCAAGATCATCAAGTCCAACCACTCCCCCAGCAGTGCCAAGGCCACCACCAAACCACGTCCCCAAGTGCCACATCCACAGGGCTTTTGAACACTTCCAGGGCAGCCTGTTCCAGCGGGAAGCAGATGGAGGGTGGAGGACCAGGAAAGGTTTGGAAGGCAGCAATTTTCACTTCTTGCTTCCCTGCTCAGGCACCAACACCTCCTGAGCCCCATTCTCTACGTGCCATGGGTACATTCAGAGGTTCATGCTTGGATTTAAAAGTGAGAACTTTGGAGGGCTGGGAAAGAAGGATTGGGGAAGGAAAAGGGGGGCTCTGAGAGCCACTTCTGGAGATGGGAACAATGAGTACAATGAGAGGAGGGCATGAGGATGAAGCAGCTCAGACTGCCAGGAGATGCTGCTTCCCCCTGCAAGCCCCTGTCAGAAGAGAGCACAATCCAGCAGCCTGATTTTGCATTTGTTATTTCTTTCTTTAAGAGCTACATAAACGTTCTGATTAATAGTAATGGACGTGTTACTGCTTCACTATCCCCAAAGGGAGCAAAATCAGGTTTGGCATTTGCAATTATGACTGCTAAAGCAGGAGTTATCAAGTGTCATGTTAGAGAATAGAGGGCTTGATCCTGGGCAGTGCCAAGTGCTCCCAGCATCGCTCAGCAAAACCATCAAAGCATCTATTAATTTTTGTTTAATATACCTAAATTCATTCTGTGTCTAAAGGATGAGCTCAAGCCACGTGGCTGGGCCACAGCAGAGAGGAGAAAATCCTTCCCTCGGGAGAACTCAACTCAGCCTGGCTGAGAACACGAGGCACAGCAGGCAGCAGGTGCCCATCGTGGATCACATCCCACGTCCTCCTCGGGAGCTGCTCCCTGTTCAGGTGGCCACGTGGCAGAGAAGGAAATCAGGGTCACACAGAATCCGTCAGGCTCCAAGAGTCCAATCCTGAATTGCACCCCTAAGGACTCCAAAGCAGTTGTCGCTGGAGCTAGTGGATGTCTCATCCTATTTACATAATATATGACCTAATTTTGTGTTCACTGAGTATTTAATTACAGCTGATTGAATACAAAAATGACTCAAAATACTCCAAGCACTAATAATTAATGTTTTAATTGTGTTTTTTTCGTGGGGTTGTTTTGGCGTTTTTTTTTTCCTCGCATGCAGCATTTAAATAATTTGAGCACATATTTAAAAAAAAAAAAAAAAAATAAAAAGAAAGAAAGAAATAAAGAAAATGCACTGCTCCTTCTGGAACCAGCCTGGAAGGAACCAGTGCTTGTTTAACGTGGTGGTGGCCCCTCCTTTTTCTCCACAGACACAGGGATTCTGTATTTCACACTCCCGCTACCAGAATTAATAATACCAGCCCATTTTGTGAACTAGAACCTCTGTCAGTTCACTCACCCAGCTCCATCCCTCCGGGACAGGGCCCTGTCAAGCCGTGGAGCATCATCTGCTGCCTCTGGCAGAGCTGAGACACAACTGTGCTGAAAGGAATCCGAGCACAGCTGCTCAGAGATTGCTCTCCCAGCACAAGACAAAGTGTCTCTGTGAGGAACACCAACTACTCATCAGGATTTTCAAGATATTTAATAAGGATCTCCTTAATAAATGTGTATTTCCATCCCAGGCAGGGCTGGAAATCCCCGTCCCATTGCCAAATGTTTCCAGCCAATCCAGTCCTGACCATTTCTCAGGGCAGAGTGGGAACAGCTTTGCAACACTGTATTTCAGCTCATCAAAAGGCTTCGGAATGACCATTTAATTAAGCCAGTTCAAAACATTTCACACTTCAGATAGTGACAGATTTAAAAAATAAATAAAAATTTTAGAACAGCAGAAGGACTAATAACTGTAGAATTGTTCACATACCTTAAATTGAAAGGGTTTACATGTTCTAAACACGTTAGGAATTATGTTTTCTTAACCTATAAGGAACAAACCCATCAAAGAATCACTAGCACAGTGTACTGGAGCAGTATCAGTCCTCCTGCAGCACATCCAGGAGTACTCTCCGTGTTTTCTTCCCTGGGAATGACTCAGATAATGATAGCAAGTGGCAAATTAAATCATACCAGTGCTATCTGAGAGCTGCAATCCTTTATAATTAGGGGGCTTTGTTTGTTTAGGAAAAAAAACCCACCACATTTATAAAAAGCTTATCTCAGGGATAAGGGACCATTGTTTTTAGACTGGTTTTTTTAATAATGACAGCCTTTAAAAAAATAAAATTAAAAAACCCCACAACAAACCAAACCAAAAACAAACTCTAAAAGATCTTCTAAGCAAAGGGTAATTATATATAAAACAAAACATTAGCCTGTAAACCACTGTTTCTGCAGAGCCAAGAAATGCTCAAACATACACAATATGTTAATCCCACACTAAGTTATCAACCATTAGTTGATTACTTTCACCTTGAACCAAATTAATTATTCTTTCCAAAACTAATTTATTAGAATAATAATCTCCTCCTGATTCTTTTGCTGAAATAATAATTCCATTATTACAGGGCCATAACATACACCGAGAAAACAGTGCTGCAGAAAGGTCTTTTGGCTTTTGAGATCAATACAAATTATTATGCTCAGCATTTCTCTCTCCAGATATTTACACCATGCTCCTCACCTCGGTATCCCAGCTCAATACCAGAAAAGCAAAAACTTGTTCACAACGCAGCATATTTAATCTTCAAGTGCTTGACAAGCACCAGCCAATATCCAGCAGTCCCTGGTGGCTGCTCTGATGGAGCAGCTCGGGTTTAGAGGCTGAACAGAGAGCAGGGCTCAGTGCCTAGGACGGGGTTTGGGCAGGAATTGGGCTCACCTGGGCCAAGAAGGCCCAGGTGCAGCAGCTCCCTAAATCTGCAGGCACCTGAGCTCATGGCCACCGACCCCAAGGGTCCAAAGCTTCCCTTCACATCCCTCCAGCTCTGTGCCCATCATCTCTCTGGATATAAAGAACTGTCCTCTCTGTCCTTTCCTGCCTGGGCAACTCTGGAAGGTGCTCCAGATTCTCCAGGCTTTAAAAGATCTTGCCCAGTGCCAAACTCTTCTATGCAGTCTGTATTTAACCCAAATTTAGGGCTCCACTCAGGGATCCAAGCACTTAAAAATAAGATGCTGCAAAAGTCTTTCACAAAATTTAATGCCAAGCAACCTCTGACATCAGAGCCACGGTGACTAATCCAGCAGTGATCAGTGAACAGCTTTGCTCCACAGTCAGTTCGATCATGGGGAAAAAAGACTGGAAACAATCTCAGAATTTGGGTCTTGTGGAAACCCGGCCTGGTGCACATCACCCACACAGACCCTGGGAGGGGGCAGAGCCATGTAAGCACTCAGGGGGTTTTTGTTCAAAGAAATCCAGGAAAACCAGTGTTGGAAAAGGCCACTCCCAGGTGAGTCTGTCATGGACAGAGAGCCCACGGCAGCAGTGACATTTGGATCTGCTTTTGCTGTCATTTCCTGAGGTACAAGGCAGGCCCCCTGACCCTGGGAGACTTCAGTGCAGAATAAAGATCAACATTGCCTATAAATACCCTTTAATGCATCATTCTTATTGTTTCTAACACCTCAGATTAGGTTTGGTTGTGTTTTTAAATGGAAATTAGGTCTTCATCAACCTTTACTGCTCGTTCTTGATCTACCAGTTACACATATTATCTATTCATCCTTGCTGGGCTTTGGTGAGGATTGCATGAATTCCTCTTGGAAATGAACAGCCCTTGGCAATCACTAGTCTTGATTAATAAACACAGTCCCAAACAATATCGAATCTGACTTCTAACCACAGAGACCCTAAATAAGCTCACATTTTGTTGGAGTCCAGAACATGGGGGTGGGGGGGGGGGGGGGGG
>WEKY01033596.1:105497-157352 GCA_013390045.1 Picathartes gymnocephalus
GGGGGGGGCGTTGAGAGTGAAGCTGAAAAAATTACTCTAAGGACTTGTTTCATTTTTTTATTTACTACCTGGTGACATTCAATTCTTATTCAGCTATTTTCTAGGAAGGTTTTATTAATTTTAACAGCAAAAAAACAACACAAGTCCACATATTAATCTGCTTTAGTCCCTACTGAACTCGAACACAAATTATGACTGGAGCTTGGACAGTTTTCTCTCACCAGAACAGCTATGAAACTTCCCAAACTCTGTGTTTACAAGGTCCATTCCAGGAAAGGCATAAATGGGGTATTACCTGAATCATTATATCTACAAGTTAACCAATGAAGGACAATTCAGAAGAGAGTGGTTAAAAAGTAAGGAGGAATTTCTAATCTCCAACAGTGATTCCATGGTTGCACATCCTTCCTCCTGTCCAGACCAGGGCTCTCCATGTAGGAGGAGAAGTTGGAGGAAAGAAGAAAAAATAAAGCTTCTTTTGTCTTCAACAGATTTTACAGCTTCTGTTTAGTATTTCAATGAAATATTTACTTCTTGTATTTTATGCTTTAATTATTCATTACTGAAATAAGTTTACAGAGCTGCCACGCTCTTAAATGAAGTTCCAAAAATGATACCTTGGAGCTCCCCATTTATTGTAGTTTAGTGACTTTCATCTCAAGTCTGCTCTGACAAACTCATTCCAGATACCACATGAGGAGCTTCTGTAAGAGCTGCCTACAAATCCCATGGTGAGGCAGCAGCAGAGGCAGAATTTGCTCATTCTGTCCCTCCAGGAGGGTGAAAGGCCCTCACTGGGTCTGACTGCAAGGGTTAAACACCCCTGGGGAAGGTGGAAGGGTTTGGTGTCACTGTGGCTCCACCACACAAGAGGCAGAGATGATCAACATCCAACTTTAAAGGCAAAAGACAGGAAAAAAAGCGGACAGAGAAGACTGAGTTGGCTTCATGGAAGCTGGAGACACAGCTGGGAGCACGACCCACGGACGGGCTCCTCCACCCACAGCCAGCTTCTCTCCAGCTCCCTGTGCCTGAGGTCTGCAGCGGATGAAACACCCAGACAGGGCTGCAGAGGGTTTGCAGATAAACCCTCATCCCTCCACACTCAGAAGAAACCAAAAAAATACAGCTCAGAACAGCAAAACACAGCTACAGCAAACGCAAGTTTAAAGTTCACCTGGTGCGTTTTCACGGCAAGACACGTCCGTGGACAACCCAAAACCCTGCTGGCACCGGCAGGGCCGAACAGTCAAATTCCTGCCTAAAACTTCTCAGTTTGTCTTCGCAAGGAAAACCAGAGCTGTCATCACCTCACCTCCGCTGACCCAGGGCAGCTTTCAGAGGCGAAGTCCCTGCGAACGGTGCAGCTTTTGACAAATTACCGCGGTCAGACCAGCCTGAAGGTCCCTATCACCTGCCAACGTGCCTGAAAACGCGCTCCCTGGTCTCTCCTGAAGTGCAGCTCCTGGCAGTGATGACGGCGAGCCCCAGCTGCTGGTGCAAGCACTGAACACAGAGACGATTCCAGCTCGCAGTCCAACTCCATATCACTCTAAGGGGAGAGGGGAATAGAAACAAGCAGGCTGCACTGGTCAGTGTGACAGTCATTTGTCACAGCTGAACTCTTGTCACGTCTGGGGCACTTCATTTTGTTCCCTTCTGCAGCATCACGGTGGCAGAGATGAGGGAGAACAATCCTGTGGTGTCTGTGCGGGCCTGGGGAAGGCTCCCAGGAGGGGATGCCAGGTGTTTATCTGAGTGTTTCAGGAAAGGAGAAATGGAAGTTGGCAGCACAGGTTTCAGGGGGGGTCCTTGTTAGGATCAAACAGAACAGTTTGAGTGGGCAGGGACACCTCCCACTGTGCCAGGCTGCTCCAAGCCCCAGTGTCCAACCCAGCCTTGGGCACTGCCAGGGATCCAGGGGCAGCCACAGCTTCTCTGGGCATCCTGTGCCAGGGCCTCCCCACTCTCACAGGAAACAATTCCATCCCAATATCCCATCTATCCCTGCCCTCTGGCAGTGGGAAGCCATTCCCCTTTTCTTTTATCACTACATGTCATTGTAAAAAGCCCCTTTCCAAAATGCGCTGCTGTTATTTCATGAACAGTAGATACCATGTAAAATCAGACCCTGAGAGTAATTACGAGGTTCAGGATAATGCTACTATTATTTCAGGTGCTCAGTTTCTCTATCTGGTGTCTAATGCATCTCAGAAGCTCATTATTAATCTCAAAAAAAAAAAAAAAAAAGTGTCTCTATCTAATTCACAAACTGTGAATACTAAATACTTTCAGATTGTGTTTTGTTTGTTGTTGTTGTTTTTTGAAGAACTCAAAATTTTCAAAACATCTAGAGGGCTCCTAAGGAATAGCATAAAACAAATACTTTGCATTTTCAAAATTAAAATTCTGGAAGAGGCTCTAAACCTAACACCAAACACTTATGCAACTTGAATTTTAACCGTCTTCACATCCTTAGTCTTCATCATGTTTAGTACATTACATTTCTTTGACAACTAATCAATCAAAGGCATCATACCTTCTGTAAAGCTGCCAATTTAGTGTCATTTTGCCCTCTCTCAACAACGATTTATTTTCTACAGAAACTTCCTTGTTTATTTTATATATGTATAATTTATATATATAAAAATATAGCAGAACAGAGAGGGAAATAAGAAAAGCAAAGCAGCCAACACAATATTGCACCACTCAGGACTGTCAAGAAGAAACCCATGGCTTTCCACGGATCCACAGCCTCTCATCAACAAATCATCGAGGACATCCCCACGACTCGGTGTCCAACAAGGGAAAGCAAGGAATTGGCTCTAAAAGGACTAAAAAGCTCTGGAAAGAGGCCACGGAAGACCCAGCAGCAGTAATGAGCTCTTCTGAATGAAGAGAGGAGCAGTTTTCACAGCTCTGGCAGAGGGGAGGGCTGTGAAATGCAGTCTGGTGGTTGTGCTCCGCCAGGAGAACGCCGCCGAAAATAAAACCCGAGCACATCGCTATTTGTCCACGGCCTGACATAAATGTCATCAAAGATAAAGGGAGAGTGGAAAGAGATCAGCATTAAATACTAACAGAGGCAACAGCACAAAACTACTCGAGGAAATGGCAGCTCCAAAATCACGGCAAATCTCCCCCCAGACGGAGAAGGGAACATCAAGGGATGCCCACCAGGAGCAGATGTCTCCAGGGGAATTCTGCCGGGAGAAGGTAGATCCTTCTGTCAGGTTCTGCTCTTCCTAAAAGCACGCAGGTTTTCAAAAGGAGATTGATCCCCTGAATGGGAACAACACGGCAGCCTAATTCCATTATTTTCAAGGGAGCTGAATTTGAAAGGTCTATTCAGGTGTGATGGCACCTCCCGGAAAAAGGCGGTGAGGAATCAATTCTATAAACCACGGTGATTGAGGCCACTTTAAAAAAACCAAACCAAAACAAAGCAACAGAAACAATCGAATCCTTCACAACAATTCAAAGAACCACCCCCTCAAGCATGTGATAGCCCCAGGAGCAGGCTGTCCTTGCAGCAGCACACCTGGCCCCATCCCTGTCTGCGCACAGATCCTGGGAACCCACAGCTGCTTCCTACAGGGTTCCAGGCTACTCCTGGGAGCACGTTTTTCCCAAAACAACCTCAGGGTGAGGAATGCAGAGCCAGGGTTTGCTCCAGCTAAGTGGCCAGGGGGAATGGGGCAGGGCCATCATCCCTACAGAGCCTTGGAAAGGGCAGGGAGCTGGAGAAGAAAAGGCTGGAAAAACGCCTGGAAGCAAGGGATGCCAACCCTGACTGGTGGCTGATAGAAAGATGTATCCAGCCCACAAGCCTCCCCCTCAGCGTTAAAGCAAACCCATCCCACACCATGCTCCCTACCAGCTTTAGGAGGAATCCAAGGATTTCAAATGTGAGGCTGAATGACAGACTGGGAGAGGAGGGGAGGGCGCGGGGAAGGGAAGCTCCCACCTGCGGGAAAGGCTCACAGCTGCTCTTAAACTCATTAGCAGAAATCTGCACGGGAAGATAAAAAAAACCTCAAAATTCAAACACCCAGTTAGGGAGGGCAGCTGGGCACACAGCAGCCTCCCAGCTCGTAGGATACTGGGTTTAATGGCTATTCATAAATTTTCCCAAAATTTCCCAGTCACCGTGGCAGCCCCTGCCAAGCTGGTGAGATCTGGGTGGGCTGCACAGTGACCTTTCCACACCACATTAGCGCCCATAATTTGGTGAACTAACAGTTCCTCCTGCTGCTTTTGAATACATATCAAATGACTTCTGAGCTACCACTCTAAGTCTTAAAAGCTTCTTACAACCCACCCTGGAGCCAACTCCAATTCGTTGTGCTGGGCACGGAAAACCTGCAACACTGCGAGCCCTTAAGACAAGAAGTTCTGCCTAAATTTTACTGCACAGGCACCTAGAAAATAAAATTAAGTGGTCCAAGGTCCCAGTAGGCCCTAAAAGCCCCACAGGTACCTTCCACCTCATTTCCATGAGCTGTACCCAACACCTTGTGTTCAGAAATTCTTGTCCTTCCATTTCCTCTCTCTGAGACTTCAGTAAAACAAATATTCCTTTACATTGTGCAAATTGACACACAAAACTTTGACCAAAAGTCATAAAGGATGTATTTCAGTGCAATAAGATGTATCAGAGCCCAGATTTCATTATTTTCCTCGGTTCTGACTATGTTTCAGGCATTCTTGTGAACATCACAAAGAAACACCAACTCCTCTGCTCCACGGGTCAACCCAAAAGCCAACCCAACCAGACACAAGGGCTGGGCAACTCTGCCTTGTCCTGCCTGCCCCACCTCAGGAAAGCTGGCCAAGCCTAGAAGGAACTGGTTTTAGCTGTCTGTGAAAGGATCAGTGAGGAACATCCCTGATTTGAAACTATCAGATATTAATCATCCTACAAAGAAATGCAGACATTTTTATCAGCTGGTACTCACCACCCTCTAGCCTGGGTAGCTCAGGAAGCACCTTAATCTGGCATCTATTAAAGCTGTAAGACAACACTGCTCCCACTTCCCAGGTCCTGGGCCACTGTGCTGGCAGGTGACATGTCCCCACAGCTGCTCCTCCTCCCTCTGACTCCAAAGAATCCTGTGCACCTCCAGACAAAAATGGTCCTTTAGCTACTGGTACATCTTATTTGTCCTTGCTTTTGCAATAAGCACTCACATCAATGAGTGTTTAAAACACTGCAAAATTCAAAAGAAACTCCCCTAGGTGGTCTATGCATACAAATAAGTATATATTTTGCTTTTTTCATAAAAAGACACCCTGCAGGTTTCAAGCTCCTCTCACCGCAAGAGATATTCTCAGGCAACAATGCTGATTTGGTGTAAGCTGATCCGTATCACTGAATCCTGCCTTTGTTTTTGGCAGTCCCCTTTCAAGGTGACTAAATTAAAGTGGAAGTACAATTCCAGGCAGCCCAACAAGGGGCAAGGCTGTTTTGCAAAATCTAAAAGGCTAAATAAGATGAAGCAGACCGTTAAGCTAAAGAATTAGCTCATTTAAAAAAAAAAACAAAAAAAAAAAAGGCACCAAGAATGTCACTGGTCATCATGGAATCAGACTCCCAGAATGGTTTGGGATGGAAGGGTGGAAGCGACCTTGAAGACCATCTCATTCTCTTCTTCCTGCCATGGGCAGGGACATTTTCCACCATCCCAGGCTGCTCCAAGCTCCATCCAACCTGGCCTTGGGCACTGCCAGGGATCCAGGGGCAGCCACAGCACATCTGGGCACCCTGTGCCAGGGCCTCACCCCCCTCCCAGGGAACAATTCCTGCCCAAAAATCCCATCCATCCCTGCCCTCTGGCAGTGGGAAGCCATTCCCTGTGTCCTGTCCCTCCATGCCTTGTCCCAAGTCCCTCTCCAGCTCTCCTGGAGCCCCTTTAGGCACTGGAAGAGGCTCTTAAGGTCTCTTCAGAGCCCTCTCTCCTCCAGGCTGAACAACCCCGAATCAGAACCAGGAAAATTACACCAGCCAGGTGAAACCATCACCAAAGCTCCTGACCCAGAACCCCTCACATTTAATGGTCAGAGGTGCGGGCAGAGTTTAAGAAGCTGCTTCCTCAGTGAACCTGATTTACATGAACACAACTGGTTTGGCTCATTTCAAGCAATTCAGCCCAAAACACATGGCTTGTCACTAACCCCAGCCCCTCCAAAAGCATTATGCACAGCACATATAAAGAGACAAATGGAGAAGATAGCTAAGCTCGTTTTAAGTGTGTGAGCCTGAAATTGCTAAGAAAAAATATTTGCTGTCTGCACCTGTGTGAAATTGAGATCAGGGCTGTAGTGCTCTCAGCACCGTGCACGCTGTGGCACCAATACACTAATCACCCAAGGGTTCAGCAGCCTCGTTAAAATGCATCAGCAAAGAGCACATCTCCTCATCTAACAGACTCCAAAAATGAGCTGATGCACCCTTCCTTCACAGCAAAACTAGGGCTTGCCAATATGGCAAGCATATATTCTGAGCACCCTAAACTGGTCCATCCTGGCCACAGGTGTGTGTCTGTGGGGTGGGTGCCTGCTGTTCCAGGGCTGCTAACGCACGTTCTCAGCTTCTGCATAGATTAAATCACCTCAGACAGAGCCACTCTTCATATCCATCAGGGCTGTCGCTGGCACTCCAGCTCACCACACAGGAGCCTAAAACCACATCCTTAAACCAACGTGGCAAGCGAGCCACTCAAAGGTAGCCCTGGCAAGTCACCGCTGGGAATTCACAGCGCAGGAATCCCAGCAGGAGGCCTGGAAGGCGAAATCTCCAGGTCTAACATCTGCTACTCCTGCCAAGACCCACTCCTTGTGTCAGAGTTACTCCACACCGCCCAGTGACCCACCCTCCTCACCCGTGGAGCTGGAGGGGGAAACCACGAGCGCACCGCAGGCCAGCTGAGATTTGGGGAGCTGAGCCCTGACAGAGGCTGAGCAGGGGTTCTGTGGCCGGGCTGAGCTGACAAAGCCCAGCAGAGCCCCCGAGGCAGGGCAGGAGCAGGGCCAGAGCCCGGGCAGGTGCTGCTGCCAGCGCTGCCGAGCCCACCGAACACACTCAGGGCCAGACTGCTGCACGCTAAAATAGCTGCTGCATGAAAGGCACAGCCAGCTCTGCATATTCAAGATCAGAGTGGAGATAGATGATGAGATTCTCTGCTATGCACAAAAGCCAAAAATCACCAGTGCATTTACAGTTCAATATTCGCCTAATCCCATCTTTATTTCTGGTGCATAAATGAAGCTCATTACAAATTATTTTCTTCAGAAAGCTACCAGCAACGCAAAATAATTTATGAATGTGCTGTTTGCATTTATACATCCTTGACACCCACAGCAAACATCAAAACAAGGAATTCAGTCAGTCACATTGGTTGTAATACACGGTTCCTGTTTTCTCCGTGGATTCTGTCACAGCTACACCCAGCAGGCTCCTTCAGCAGCATCTTTGATGTTATTATGTGTACACACACACACAGATACACGTGTCCACTTTGTGGGGGCTCATTCTCAGCCCACCTTGCTTTCCTGCACACCTACTGAATAATCACTGGTACAAAATAAACAGTAAAATATTCTGACCCTGCTCTCTGTGTTGCTCCCCTCCTCACTCTCACACAGCACCATTTGCCCACCAGCTGCAGTAAATGCTGTGGTTCTGACGTGCAGGGACACACCAGGGATGGCAGCGAGTGCTGGGGGTGCAGGAATCACACAGCACCACAGCCTGTCCCACCCAGAGAGACCTGGAGCACCTGCCAGCCCAGGACAGGCTGCTACAGAGTGCTGCAGTGACCTGGAACATCTGCCAGCCCAGGCAGGGCAGGTACAGGACAATACCCAGACCTGGAACATCTGCCAGCCCAGGCAGGGCAGGTACAGGACAGTACCCAGACCTGGAACATCTGCCAGCCCAGGCAGGGTGGGTACAGGATGCTGCCATCCCACCTGCCTGCTGGGTGACTCCCTCCCAGCACCCAGGAGCCAAAGCTGATATAGCAGGACTTGCTTTGCTTTCAGCACTGAGCACTTCAACAGGATAGAGACCTCAACAAACAAATTCAGGGTCAGAATTCCCCCTTTTTTTTTTTTTAATGATTATGGTTATAAGAGCACACACACACACACACATCCCCAGCACGAACACATCAGCACACAGAGCAAGCACAGGATGAGCAGAGCCTGCACACCTGGCCCAGGGACACAGGTGGCACGTGCCCAGGTGGCTGCTCCGGGCATGGGCACTCGGGAAGCACCAGGAGCAGCCTGGGTGGCTCTGCCACGGCTGGTGCCCACCAGGCAGGGTGGATGTGTTCAGCCCCTGAAGCCTTTCCAGCCTCTGAGCCCTGGCACTGAACACAGTGAAGGGTTAAACAGCCAAGCTGTGCCTGGCGAGAGCTGAGCAGACGCAGGAGATGCTGGGGAGGAGGGAGGGATGCCAGAGAAGCCCCCACACCTCCCTCCCCTCTCGGGGCTGTGCTGCAGGAGAGACCCTGGGCCAAGAGGAGGGGGCTCAGGTCAAGGTGGAGTGGGGGGAGATTCCAGCCCTGCTGCCTTTGGCCCCTCCAGCCAGTCTGGGTGGGGCTTGGAGCAACCTGGTCCAGTGGAAGGTGTCCCATGGCAGGGGGTGGGATGGGAGGAGCTTTAAAGTCCCCTCCAACCCAAACCAGCCTGGAGCCTAGGAAGATTTACCAGCAAAACGACCCCAGGAGCTCTCACATGTGCAGAACCCAGACCTCCTGAGCCCCCAGCACATCCCACACGTTTGGATCTGCAGGATCCCATCTGACCACCCCAGAGAAAGCCACCACCACAGCCTGAGAGCACCATAGCTCCCTTTCTTCCTCAGGGCTTTGTGTTTGCAAGAAGCAGACACAAAGAGAGGGACTCTTATTATCAGCTCTGCTCTGAACACACACACAGAGCCCTCCTGATTGCACACACCAGGTAAAAATCAAGCATCAGGAATTTTCCTCAAATGCTGTGTTAACCTCACTCCATCAGCCAACAGCTCTTTTCCTTCTAAGTCCTCGAACACCAGTTATTTGATACCAAATTCCATGTTTGGTCTGTGTAGTATGGCAATATAAGGGGGGAAAAAAAAAAAAAGAAAAAAAAAAGAGAATACTACATTTAACGCATTTGGAAATACAATTAATCAAATACAACTTCACAAATAAGCAGTTCCCCTCTGCCCCCAAAATTAAAAAAAAATAATAATAAAAAAGAAAAACTAGAGCGCAAATTTAGGAACTGAGAATGAAGCTTGGAAATTTGCCACTAATGGAGAAGAACGGATATGGCTTATGAAATAACCCCACCGTTTCTGTGTGTAATCATTATTTTCAGTTTGGCCTCCCTAAATTAAATTGGTTTTAATCTTTCCTGCTAAACTGGCACAACACTGACTCCAGCTTTTGGGTGTCCATTTGTTCTACCACATGACATCACGAGATGCCTGCCAGTAACAGAGAGATGCCTAAAAGCCTTGAAATTCTTGGCTTTGGGACTCCAGGTTTTCTGAGAACTGTTAATTTACTTTGGCTTAAATCCTAGATTTTGGCTCCACTTGAGAAAAGTATTTCTCACACAGTAATTAAACTTGTAGTGGACAACACTGAAGCAAGAGGGGACGAGCTGCAGAGACAGGATGTTGTCTAGGCACGTCTTCCTGAGCTTTCTCTACTTGCAGCCATGAGAAGAAAGCACTGAAGGACCAGTAACACAGTTTAAGTTCTAATTAGAGGAATTAAGGAAGAAGAAATGGCATTTGTTAGACAAAACTTTATATATAATTATGAAATTGGAGAAAGCCAAGCTGTCAATTGGAAAACAAACTCAGACCATGCAAAATTCAGAGGAGGAAACAACAGCAGTGAAATTACCTTTCCCAAAGGAACATTTCCTGGGGTTTGAGCAGCATCCCTGTGCTGGTGCACAGCAGGAGAAGCCTCACCTCTCCCACCTGCATGGGGATTCTCCTTGAAAACACAATAAAACCAAGGGACAGCAGCAAGACAATGCCTTGACCCTCAAAAGCATCTGGGACAGAGGCCCTTGGCTGCTCCTTAATGGGAATTTGGCCATATTTCCCTGCAGTGCTCGTGGAGCAGGAGAACAGAAATGGCACAAGACTGCAAGTTCAAATACATTACAAAATAGTCTGCAAAAATAGCTGGGCCTTGTAAGAAATATCCTTCTCCATGGAAACCACCAGACGCTCCCAATTCTGGCAGACTTGAGCAAACGGGTTTGTATTATTAAAGGAAATGTCTGTGTATTGGGGCTTTTATAATTCTAACCTTCAGCAAGAGAGGAGCAATTGCTGGCGTCCAGCACGGGTCAGCTGAACTTCCCACAGGCTTCCTCTCCTCATCCAGGGACAGGAAATTCCCGAGGGACAGAAGGATGGGCGGGGGGTTTGCTCTGCAGGTCTCTGCAGTGCTTTTAATTACAGATACAGAACGGAGAGAAGCAAGGGGAAAAAAGACCCCCTGGGGTTTTAAAACACCTGTCCACACAAATCAGACACCTCCACACACTTTTGTGTAGAATGAGGCAAAGCAATGCTCCTGTACGACATTTATTCATGCAATGGATCTATTTCAGCATCTGTGTACTCCAAACCTCTCACACTCAAGCAAGAGCAAGATAAGCCATTACTATTCTCTCCCTCACCCAAAACAGTTTCCACTTTGGATGCCAGGTGGGGAACTATAGATTAATTAACTCCCAACTGGCACTGATGGGATAATTACAGTCTCCTGTCTCTGGATTTCACTATTTCCAGCTGAACTCCCACACCAAAAAGCAAACCCTAACCATGAACCTCCACTTCTCCACTGATTCCCAACAGGGCACTGACCCCTTACCTGTGGAGGCTGGGATTCACAATTCAGAAGAACTTAATAGAATATTTTTAAAGAAATAAAAGTGCTGCAGCCTCAAAACATGAAAGGGCTGGGCTACAAAGAAGCACTCATATAGAGAGCAATTATATTTTTGATATCTAATGGTTCTGCCTCAGGAAGCAAGAGCTGGCTAGCATCAAACAGTATAAAAGAAAGGATTATGGGCTCATGAAAAAAGAATGCCATTTTGATTTAAAACCCAGCAAAGCATAGTGCAGATTTGTTATTTTAACTCACAGTGCTTAATTCCTATAACAAGCCTGAATGCCATTAAGGACGAAAAAGACACGAAATACTTGTGGTATAAGACATTAAAAGTAACCTCAGTTCTCATCAATGGCTCTGAACACGCCATTCTCTGCTTCCTGGAGCCACTCTGCACCTGCACAATGCATCTGGGCTGCACAAGGCTGCAGCAGGAAAAATTAAAAACAAAAATAATTCAAACTCACTTCCGAGAAGCTGCTGCCCCCCAGCATTTCCCAGGTTATGGTAACTCCCAGCCAAAGGAGCCCAAAGCCTCCTCCTGACTCCCCAGCCAGCACCAAAAGCAGCTCCCACCTGGTTTCTGTGATTTCATTCAGTGCCACAGGTACCAGAGTTTTTAAAAGAAATTCTCAGCATTTAATCCCCAGCACTAGCAATCATCATCATGGGTGAAATATAAAATCTGCACAAAAAGAAAAAGATTTAGTTCTTCCTCAATTCATGAAATTAAAGGATAATCCCCAATTATTCAGAATACTTTTGTAGTCTGGTATCTCAATTTGCCTTTTACTTTCATAGTGGGGTTTTGGGTGGTTTTGTTGTGGGTTTCTTTTGAAGTCACCTGTGTCCAGAGGATTTAGAAATTATGCAAAACCGGTTGCTGCACCCTGTTTTAAAGAAATGGGTGTGTTCAGTGTGCCTTGTTTCATAGAGCAGCATGCAGTACAAGCAAATAAATAGACAGAAATACGTTCTTGACGCATTAGTCCATTAAAAGGGAAAAAAAACCCTAAAAGAGTTCTAAAAAGCAGACGTGGATGTGATTTCTGCAGCACCTGCACCATCCTCACAACAAATGTGACACTGGGCAAACACCAGAAAAGATGGAAAAGGGGCCAAGGCACAATGAAGGAGTGGAGAACTCAATCTGTACTAAAATGTGGTGCTTTGGGATCCCTGGAAGTGTCCAGGGCCAGGCTGGATACGGCCTGGAGCAGCCTGCAAGGCGTGGGAACAAAATGCGCTGTAAGATCTCTTCCAACCCAAACCTCGGAACGTGAAGCTTCTCCTTGCTCAGTCACCCCAAATCATGTTTGAAACTTGCCGGTTTTGTCTTGGAACCTCTAGTTAAAGACACTGGAAAATAAATAAACAGACTGTACTGGTTAACAAGGCACCTTTTGGCAAGATTGATAATCCATTCATACAAGTTCCTCTGCTTGTCAAAAACCCCAATCCCACAACGTGCACCTGTTATTTATAGAAATTAGGAAGGAAGGAGAAGGATCACCTCCTGTCACACCCCACCCATCCCAACCCACTCCATTCCCCCCAAAAATCCCATCTTCCTCTGTCCACTCACAGGCTTTCAGAAAGTCCCATCTCCTCCACACTTAATGAAAGCTGTGCAGACAAACTCGTGGAGAAGATTTCTGTGAAAAACGGGGGAATGGTGTCAGTGATGGAACAAGGAGCGGTCTGGTGAGAGCTGTAACACGAAATGCTGCTCACTTTCTGTGAAATGACAGCTGTATTTCCTCTGCTGACATCTCTTTCCACGGCCATCACTTCCTTATCAACCCTCCTGAAAACCCAGTCCCTGAAACTTTACACCAAATTATCCAAAGGGGTGAACAAAGGCAATGTCAAATTATTATATCAATAAATAAAATTAAGTAATCTGAGAAACAAGAGATCCAAAAGCCATCTAAGTAACTCCACTCCCTTCTTTTCTCTCCCTTTCCTTATCCCATGTCTCAGATCCCAAGCCCAGAGGCTGCTCCAGGTTACAGGATGCATTTCTGTGTTTTAGAGGTGCAGGTGACACTGGTTTTTGATTAATTCCAGCTGGATCAGTAAAACAAAATGAGTATCTCAGTAACATCTGGGTGCCTCAACCTGGCTCCTTTAAGAATACTGCTGTAAAAACCAGCCAAACCAAAACTATTTTCCACTATTACCCTTTAAGTAAAAGCCCTGGGTTTATTTTTCCTGAATCAATAAAAAAAAATTTATATGGGTTTTTATGACTCTTTTGATATTTATTAAGAGCCGTTTAGAAGGGAATAAAAAAAACCCTACTGACTACTCAGGAAAATAAAATTTTATACAAGAAAGAGCTGTCAGAAGCCTTGGCTAGTTAAAAAAACTTCATAATTTCTATAAATCACAGTAAGCTTAAATTTTAGGTGAGGCCACAGCAGGTACATAAGGGCAAAACTGTAGTTCTCTTCTTAATATCTTTCAAACAATCAGATCCAGACAGAAGAAAGAAAATTTACTGCTTTCAAGTGATGGAGCATCTTCTGAATTTTTCTGAATGTAATTTTTATATTAATTTATAGCTTCTGAACAGCTATAAATTAATATAAAAAAATATTTAAATATGGAATTTGAAGACAAAAGACTGGTGGAGGACAAGCACTGCACCAGCCAAATTCAGATTTTTAGCCTCTGAAGGCTTCATGCACTCACCCCATCCTTGCAGGGATCACTACAGCTTCGAGCAGTGGAAAAACACGAAGGAAGCACAAAGATCCACAGAAATACATGGATCTACCTCTGCCTGCTGGGGTTGGGCTGTGGGACAGCCCCAGCCTGGCTCAGCCAGAGCTCCATCAGGATGAGCTCCAGGAAAGCCTGGGCAGGATCCATGCCCCTCTCACAGGAGAACCATTGAAGCTGGGACAACACCTGCTAGATGGACCCAGCAGCAGACAAACCCCCTTTCTGGTTTCTACAGCTCAGGAAGCTTTACAGCTCATTTAAAGGAAGTATCTTGGGGTTTTTATACTGTTTAAAGCTCCATTTTTTTTGGGGTACAACAGCGTGACAGCTCAAAATCACTGGTGCCACACAATGAGAGGCTCGTAAGAAGTGGCCTCTGCTCCACCTCCTGCCCTTCCCCACACAAGCTGCATCCAGTTTGCTTTCCTGGGGGAAGAGGGAAACTCCTCAGAACACCTCTCAATTCTCACCACAAAGCCTCCAGGTTGCCTTGCACTGACCTGTATTTGCAAATCTGCACGGAAAACATTTTTTCCCTCATTTTAATTTAATTTAATTGAGAAGCAGGTGCCTGCTGCAGTCCCGCAGGGCACGTTTATATCCTCCTGCTGACCTTCCAGAGGTTCCCTGCCATTCCTGCTGCACGAGCCAAGCCTGGCTCTTCCCAGCCAGGCAGGGACAGCCACCAGCTCTTCCCAACACGGCCAGAAAGTGGAGCAGCCTCGTGTCCTGCTCAGCACTGGGGTCCCAGTCCCACCAGAGGATGGATGGAGGGAGGGAGGGAGGGAGGGATGGATGGATGGATGGATGGATNAGGACCTGACCCCTTGCAGGAATCATTCCAAGCTTTAGCTACGTGGGTTACAGATTTCCAACACTGAGAATTAAAGCCACAATTGCAAAAATAAAGCCTCAGTGGGGGTGACACACAATTTGTACCAAGGAGGGCAAAACAGGGCAGGGAAGAGCATGGTGAGAATTTGTTCTTGTAGGGAGAAAGGAGAAGCAACCCAACAGGCCTGGGCTCCTTTCCATCCTTTTATGCTCTGGTTTACACCTCTTGATACCCAGAACAAGGCAAAATTCACTAAAAGGACACAATGCCAGGAGCTCCAGCCATTCCATCTCCAATTTTAACAGACCTGAAACCCTCTGAAGTCAAAGCAAGTATTTCCCTGAACTCTATGTGCCTTTTGCTTCTGTCTTTTCTTTTTGTCTTTTCCTTTTTTACAAGTATTTAAGTCAAGAATATTCATCCTCATCCTGTCCACTGCTCAGGAGGGTGGGGAGGTGTTCAGTGCCAAAGGTATAATCAAGTGCTCAGATAAGCTTACTGGTTTAAAGCCAGACATCAGTAATAGAAGCAATCACAGCCATCAAACTACTACGAAGAGCAGTAATGGGATTATCTGTCAACACAAACAAAAGGATAAATACAAGCAAAACCATCAGTCTCTGAAACCTAATTCTTATGTTAATCTGAGACTATGGCAGGAAGATTAAAGAACCCTAGGATCAAATAAAAAGTTACTGATTGTAAAATTCTTGCCTTAAATAAAGTATGTGTTTGTGGTTTAGGAAAACCACGTGCATGGCAGCGGGTGGTTAAGGACAAAAACTGCACCATCCCAAAGGAGCAGCAACGAAGGGGATACAAGTCAGGGAATTTCCTCCTCCAGAACAGGGCTTGGAGCAAGGTGGGATAGTGGAAGGTGTGACCTCCATTCCCTCTCTCCCTGCACCACTGGAGGGAGGGAGGTGGGAGAGCTGGGAAGTAGGGAGAGGTGAGGGGCGGGTGTTTTTAAGGTCTTATTTCACTTCTCATTATCCTGCTCTGTTTTTGTTAGTAATAAATTCAATGAATATCTCTAACTCAAGCCCGTTTTGCCTGTGATGGTACTTGGTGAGTGATCCCTCCTGAACTTTATCTCAGCTCATGAACCTTTCACTACATTTTCTCTCCCCTATCCAGCAGCAGAGGGGAGTGAGAGAGAAGCTTCGGTGGGTCAACCCACTACATCTCCCTTCCCCACATTCAAGCAGCAGGAAAAATACCCAACTCACCACTAAATCACAACACAGCTGAAGGCAAACGCACCGTGGCATTCAAACCCCCCTCTCACTTGGCCAGCTTGACTGGTGTGAACAGAGGCAGGGCTGAAACTCCCTCTGCCAGGGCTGTGCAGCAGGCAGGGCAGCAGCTCAGCCCTGAGGCTGAGCCCTGAGCTGTCCCTGCTGCCTGGTGCTCTGCCCACCTCGGCCTTCTACAGCACGGCATCGCCTGCCTCTGCCTCTTAAACGTGCAGCCTGCTGGGGGCTGCGTCTGGAAAACTGCCCTGGGATTCTGCTGCCAGGTGAGATGGGGCAGGTGCACACACACAAACACACAGATACACACATAAACACACGTGTACACACATAAACACAGATACACACATAAACACATGTGTACACACATAAACACACGTGTACACACATAAACACAGATACACACATAAACACAGATAAACATGCGTACACACGCAAACACACGTGTACACACACACACAAGCACTCATACACACATAAACACACGAGTACACACATAAACGTGTACACACAAACACATACAGATAAACATGTGCACACACACAAACACACAGATAAACACACGAGTACATACACACAGATATACAGATAAACACACGACTACATACGTAAACACAGATATACAGATAAACACGTGTACACACACAAACAGATACATAAACACACGAGTACACACATAAACACAGATACACAGATAAACACATGAGTACACAAACACACAGATACACAGATAAACACACGAGTACACACACAAACACAGATATACAGATAAACACACGAGTACACACATACACAGATAAACACACATGTACACACAAACACACGAGTACACACACAAACACAGATATACAAACACACGACTACACACATAAACACAGATACACACGCGTGTACACACACACTCACATACACAAACACATGAGTACGCACACAAACACACAGATACACACACATGTACACACAAACACAGATAAACACGTGTACACACACAAATACACGTATACACAGATAAACACGTGTGTACACACACAAGCACTCATATACACATCAGTACACATACAAACAAATCTGTACACACAAACACATACAGATAAACATGGGTACACACACAAACACACGTATACACAGACAAACATACATAAACACACGAGTACACACAAACACCCATATACACAGATCAACACACGTGTACACACACAGACCCTGGCAGGAGTCAGAGCACGAGGTTGTTTTCCAGCCCTGTTTTCCTTCTCCCCCCTCCTGCACAGCAAACCCTGGCGGCTGCCCTCGTGCCTCGGCTGTGCTGAGCACAGCTGCCAGGGCTCCGTGCAGACGAGAGGTGCGCAGCACGACACGGAGCACCCAGCCCGCGTCCCCGGCAAGCCCATCGCTGCCTTCACCCGAGCCCACGGAGCAGGGAGGGAAGAGAGGGGCCCCGGGAGCAGGAAGGAGAGGCTGTGGCAGCTCATAGTTAAACTGATGGCCCCCAACTTCTGATCCTATTAGAACCCAGCACTGGGGGACCGGCAGAGCTGTTTCCACTGCTTCCAACCCTTCCCAGCTGGATGAGTGATCCCAGAGCTGGCGGAGCCCTGCTCGTTCCTTAGGGCTGCGCCCTCGGGTTGCTGCAGTCAATGAAGACATCCTCATTTATTTAACAGGGTGGGATCAGGCCCTTGTTGCACAAAAAGCCCCAGTGATGGCTACAAAACTAGCAGCACAGCCACTGGGAAGGCTCAGCGAGATACCTGCCAGGGTCTGCTTAAAAAGGACATTGGTTTCCCGGACCCTGCTCTGCTCCAGACACTCTCTCCCCATGCCACGATTCCAGATACACACACACACGTTTTTAGGAATCTGTTCCCTCCCCTTTTTTTACACAAGTGCTTTAAGTCCACACTGCTCTCTGTGACAGGCACAGCTCCAAGCTCCCAAGGAAGGGTAAATGAGACACCAGAAGGCTCCACATGCATTTTTCATCTTCTTATGCAACCGTGCCCCTCCACACATGGCTGAGGAGATTTTCTGCAAACAGTTCAGCCATCCACCTAATGCTTACTTAATGGGAGTGTTTTCAGAAAAACACTACAAGAATTTTCAAATAGAAACAATTAGCATTCACAGTAATTTGCATCTACTTTCCCCCATTTCTAAAGCAGCAGGCTCTGCTTTAATATTAACCCCTGCTTGTTCCTCAAAGCCCAGTGCAGGGGAGTGAGCCACACAACTCCCATTAGAGACCACAGGAACAATTCAATTCAGTGGGGAAAAGATTACATGGCAGTGCTTGAAACTTTGGGGGACGAGCCTTTGATTTTAAGCTTCCTGTGTGTCAGCAGAATGAGCAGCTTCCATCACACCACAGCTATTTTCACCAGGGTTCCATTTCCTAATCCATCCTCCAATGCATCCAGGGACTAGTGATGGGATTTACACGTGCACTATTCACCAAATCACTCCCCCACCACCTAAGCTGCCGTGAGCTCATGATGGGCTGAGACCAGAGCAGCCAAGCTCTGCCAGAGGCCCAAAAAATCCCTGAGCCTGGGGGTGGAGAGCAGGAGGGAAAGCTTTCATTAGCCAGAAATTTTTATGTAGCCTCATTTTCTGAAAGCCAGTTATTCCATGAAGATTTACATCTTGGAAAGCACAAGTTACACTGGGAAGTCTGAGTTTTCCATAGCATGGAAGAGCAGGTTCTACCTTCCAGACCCTGCAAGACAGAGGAAGGTGAGTCCCCGGCTCAGACATCCCTGCAGACACCTCATGGCTGGGGGCCTAGGTGGGTCAGCCCCTGGGCCTGGCACCGTTCCCTGTGCCCACAGGATGCAGAGGAAGAGGAGGGGATGGGGACAAGAGGAAGCCCAGGAGAATTCCCACAAAACAAGGCTGCATTTGCAAAGGTGCCCGAGAGAGTTACGGCTCAACCAACACAAGACGATCAAACTCCACGAGGCAAAGAAGAAAGGGAGCAGCTTCTTATTAAAACACAGCAGCTTTTTTGCTGTCTAGCACGGAGCTCCACAGGAGAGCAGGTTTTTTTCTTTCCCCCTCTTCTAAAGCCCTGAGGAATTCCATGTAAAGTAAGTCCAGGTTTAAAGACTCCACATCTGACGGCATCGAAGCAGAGCCCACTTGAGCAGTGCAGTGCTGTCCCCTGTGTACACACGCTGCTATTCACTCTTTAAGAGATCACAAACTCCTCTTCCTGCAGGACCTCTGCCTCCTTCAGCTGGCTGGTTTGATGGGAAGCAGCAAGTGATGCAGAACAAACGGGAAAAGTCTTGTCAATCTCTGTCTGATCCAGGAACAAGTTCTGCTGGCAGGGCAGATGTGGATTTACACCCGTGCTACTGAAATACCTGAGCTCTGTAAACAAGATGGGTGGAGTGCAGGGAGGAGAGAGATCCAAGGAGCACCTGGATCCTTCAGAGGAGGCTCTGGATTATTCCTGGTGAGCTGGGTGTGACCCTACTCACCATTTACTGAGTGCTACCCAAACAGAAGGGACACACAGAGTCAACAAAAGTCTCTCTTCTCTCTGGTGACCCAGACAGCACCCAGGGAATGGCTGGAGCTGTGCCACGGGAGGGTTAGGCTGGACATCAGGAAAAGGTTCCTCCCCCTGAGGGTGCTGGGCACTGCCCAGGCTCCCCAGGGAATGGTCACAACCCCAAGGCTGCCAGAGCTCCAGGAGGGTTTGGACAGCACTCCCAGGGATGCTCAGGGTGGGATTGTTGGGAGTCTGTGCAAGGACAGGGACTGGACGATCCTGATGGATCCCTTCTAACTCAGGATATTCCATGATTCTATGACACACTTAGTTCTTTAAACCATTACAATATAAACTGTAGAACCAACGGATTTCCAAGAGATCCTCTTTGCAAAACATATTCTTTTAATGTCAGTGTTGAAGGGCTTTTTGGGTAAGAAGGCTTTTGTTTGGTTTTTAGAGATAAAGAAGTTGGAATACCATTATATCACTAAATTACCAAAACATGTCTGGCATCAGTGAGATACAAAACAGACTGAACAACGGAGGTCCCACATCTCCTGAACAAGGTAAATGCAGCAGATCTGAGCTGGTGATAAATGAATCCCAGAGCACAGCTGCTGACTGCACACTGCAAGACATCCCCACACCTTCTGCTCCCCAGGATCATCCCAGAGCCTGCAGGTACATGGTAACTCCAGAAACCTCCAATGATGCAGCTGTGCATAAGGAGAAGGGTGTCCTTTATCATCATCCAGGCAGCTGATGACAGGAACACAGCCAAGCACCACTCCTGGAGCAGGAGCCTCCAGAGCACCACCACGTCTTGCATATTTTGACATGACTATTTCCTCCACACAAAAATAAATACAGTTAAAGGCAAACCTCAGGAAAAGGTAAAACTAAATATCACATCAGGCTTTGCAAACACCTTTCTTTGCCTACTCATTAAGTCATATCCTGTAGTCACTGCAATGCCAGGGAGATGAGGCTACTGGCTGTGTTTGCATTTCCCAGACACAAAGCTCAGAATGTAAAGCCACTCCGAAAGCCACACCACACTCTCCTGATTTTCCTGGGAGCTCAATTAAAGATCTGCTCAACCTGCCTCCATACAAAATTCAGCAGCCTGTAGGACTTTGAAATGCTTTATACCCTGGTGTGGAACAGCCACTGGATCATTAATACTCGACTTCAATGTAAATGTTTAAAAACTATGCAAGAGTTGAAAATGAGATCTGTCTCTGCCAGTTTGGTTTGTACACTGGGAAAAGTCACATCTTAACAACTCCAAACTGTCAGCAGCAGGTACATCCAGCACAGAGCAGGGCCACCTGGAAAACAGCACTGCAGAGGGTGATGCTCCAACACGGAAACAGCAGAAAGCCTTGGCTGAACCCAGAAGATCCAGGCCCGGGGTAGGCTCCAGAATGAAATCCAGAGCAGCAGGATATTTGTGAAAACCAGAAAATTATCATTCCCACAAAAACTTCCTTTGGAAACTACCTGCCACCCTTGAAATTCAGCTGCTTATACCTGGCTTTTTTCTGGCTGGTGCAGAGCTGATGGCACCGCTCACACCAGGAGCTGACACATTCCCAAGCACAGAAAACACAACGGAAGCAGAGATCTTGTCCATCACCTGCAGATAAAACAGGCAGCCCAAGCTTGCCTCCTCAGGCTCTGGCTCACTGCAGCAACTGAGCACGTGCTTGGAAGTGCTTGCTAAATAAATCACAAAATACGCTCATCCAGAGTGGTTCTCCTGAAACTCCGGGAACAGAAGGATCCCATGCAGCTAAAACACTTCCAAAACCGTTTTTCAAACAACAATTTATCCTCATGATATTCCTTTAACTTATGAGTGAATTATTTACCTCTTTTTTTGCAGATGAGGATCTGTAAGGAAAGGCTAAGGAATACTTTTCTGGGAACCCAGTCATGTGCTGCAAGGTGTTCATGCACCTCCAAAATTCTAAGGAAAGGGAGGAAAAAAAGATAATATAACTTGACACAGATTAAATGTCACCATGTATCTGTGGGAATGTCTAAAAAGCAGGACCTCACAGTGTCAGGTGTACATGTGCAAAAAGGAGTCTGAAGTCCTTGTCAGAACAGCTTGGAGCTTATGATGTACTAGGAGAGGAAAAGATGTTCAGTAAACAGAACAGCACCTCCAGTGAGGCCTGAAAGAAGATCTCTCCATAGGATCCTATGGACAGAGAGAGTTGGAAGGTAAATAACTAGGAAAAACAGTGACAATGAGGGACAAGGCAGAGGAAAAGACGAAAAGCTCTGGAGTGAGGACAAGGAGAAGAGCAAGAGGGATGCCAGCCAGTGATCCCAGCTTCTCCCTCCCCACACTGCTCCTGGCTGCCCCAGCAGCACAACCCAACACCCACTTCTGCCTGTGCCTCAGGATGCTCCTTTTTCCCTTTATAAACCCCCGAGTCCCCAGAGCATCCACTTCCCTCACAGAGCTGGGACAAGGACACTGGCAGAGCCCTCCAGGGGGGGACACATCCACCCCCGGAGCGAGTTTTCCATGGATCTGTGGCCTGCGTACCTGGGATGGATGAACCGAGCAAGCAGTGAATTGCAGACTGATTTCCTCCTTCCTCTCTCTCTCTCCAAGCTAAGTGCAGGCCTAGGAGTGTTTGGGGTTTCTCTGGGATGCCTCTCTCTGTGTGTGTCTGCAGGCAGAAGGATGGGTTTGCCTGCCTCGTTTCCGAGATGTGAGCCACGAGAGCCAAAGCAGAGAAATCTGGGCTATTTCTGTAAGGACTGATGGGGAGGAAACAACGGCGCAGTTTGTAAAGGTCAAAGCCTGTGCAATCATACATTCTGCATGGGTGAAAGTCACTTCTGTGACAGAGGGAACAAAGGAGTGACAGGAAGGTGGAACAGCGGTGGCAACATTTCAGCAGCCCAGGTAAAAAGGCAAATTGCTACTCTCCGATTTGCATGTTTTTGGGAAGGTGGTTTCAAAAGCAACTTTTATATTTTCATGGATCAATCCCTCATTTTCTTTTCGAACATAATTTGTTTAGAAAAATCTCCTGAAAGCATATTCTAGATGTCAAATATTGTATAAGCCACAACGGAAAATAAAAGCTTAGGCAAAAATATATACTGCAAACATCACCTTTTTCATTTAGTTGAAGTCATTTACTCCAGTAACACTACCATGCTGAGAAAATGATCTTTTGTCTATAACTACTACATAGCTATTAAGCATTTTAGCATATAAGTATGATATTTTTCTTCTTTAGTGTGTAGCTCTGCTTGGATAGGTGTGGGGGAAAATAAAATCAGTGTTTAAGCTTGGATAGGAAGTTCAAAAAACAAACACAACAGTCAACAAGGAGATGGTGTTTACACTGCAGGGAGGGAATTAAAACAGCATTTAAGCAGAAGGACAAATGGCTGCCCCGTGACAAAGTTAGTGATGCCACATCTACAACTTGTACCATGGGTCACTCACTAAATAAATTAAAGTGTGTCCTAGAAAACAGGAAACAAGAATTTGCCTCAGCAAACCCATGCCTGGGGATGCTGATGAAGTAAGAGGTACCAAAGCATGGATGTCTTCGTTTACGTACCACCCTTACCAAGCCACACAACTCTATGCTTCGTTTTTTCTTAAAAGAGAATTTAGAAAAACTTGAAGCATCTGAACAAAAAGGAAGTTCAAGTGGATGCCCAAAGCCATGCTCAGCAGCCAGAGCAGGGGAGGGAGCAGGGAAGGGAGGAGGAACAAGAGGCCACATCCTTCCCTTTGCCATTCTAAGGTGCAAAGACTTTTCCAACACGACAGATTTTTAAGAAGCTATCACACATTCATAACACTAATTGATTTTCATAGAGAAGAGAGCAGATGAGGTCTCTTTGGGAACTGCCTGCTACATTTCTGCTTGAAAGGAGATCGCTGCTGGTGTGCCTCAGCTCCTTCATAAAAAATTTAATTAACAATATCTCCAAGAAGGAAGCCACAGTGAGGTCCCCAGCTATCATGTGACTGCCAGCACTCCGATGCACCACGGCAAATTAAACCTGAGCAAACAACACCTGGCACACGTGATGGGCTGGGCAGGGTCCCCAGCAGCAGCAGGGATGTGCAGGGAAGCAGGAGAGGACACAAAGGGACACAGAGGGGCCTGCACCCAGCCTGCCACTGACAGCTTGTGCTCCTCACTGCCACTCTGGATGGGTACAGGTCTCTTTGTGGCAATGCCACAAAGCCAAACGTTGAACAGACCGTGGTTGCTGCTGCTGATCCTCAGGGATGTCAGGGGAGCTCATGGATACAGAGGAACAGCCCTGTGAGTGGAGTGTCCCAGCACTGGCACCCCTGAATGGCACCAGGAATAGACAGCCACCCTGTGCCAGGCTGGGTGTCCCACCTGGCACAGCCACGGAGAGGAGAAGACAAAACTGGATTTCTCTTCCCTCTCTCACCACTGCCTTCCCCTGCAGGAGCTCTCACCCTCACAGGATTTGTTCCACAGAGTGAAAGCAGGGAGGGGAGAAGGATCTGAACAGAGCCATGTCCAACGCTATGAACAGATTCCCAAACTGCCCCTGCACAGGGGCTCCAGGCTCACACACAGCACAAGGACACACATGTCTGAAAATCCTCCAACTGCACAGCAATTAGTGCTGACTTACAGGAAGTGGGGTGGCCAGCAGGACTGGGGATGTGATCATCTCCCTGTGCTGAGGAACCTCCAGTCCTGGGGGCAGTTCTGGGCCCCGCAGCTCAAGAAGGACACTGAGGAGCTGGAGTGTGTCCAGAGAAGGGAAGGGAGCACCAGGAGGGGCTGAGGGAGTTGGGAAAGGGGCTCAGCCTGGAGAAAAGGAGGCTCAGGGGGGACCTTCTGGCTCTGCACAGCTCCCTGACAGGAGGGGACAGGCTCTGGTCCCAAGGAACAGGGACAGGATGAGAGGAAACAGCCCCAAGTTGCACCAGAGGAGGTTTAGATTGGATATTAGAAACACATTTTTCACAGAAAGGGTTGCAAAGCACTGGAACGGGCTGCCCAGGGAAGTGGAGGGGTCACCATCCCTGGAAGCGCTGGTAAAACCCGTGGATGTGGCACTTGAGGACATGGTTTAGTGGTGAACCAGCTGGACTGACAGCTGGACTTGATGATGCGAGAGGTCTTTTCCAACCTGCAACACTCCCACGAAGGGCAGCAGGCGGTGCCTGTGCTGTGCTCTGATTCTCTGCTTTGTTACCCTTTTAAAACCTGCACCACTGCAGACCCCATGCCAATACACCTGATTTATTATCTGTAATGTCAAAATGGAAAAGGTTAATCAGCACTATTAGTCAGGGAAAACGAGGCAGGATTATCACCTGAATGACAACGCTGACAGTGGGAGCAGGGGAAGGGAGGAAGGACAGGCACACGTGGGACCTGCCCAAACCAGGGCTCCTCAGCCCTGGCATCACCCACAGCAGGGACAGAGCCTAAAGGGTCTCCACCAAACAAAGATCACACCAAAACCACAAAAATGTGAAGAATTAGCAAGTACCTGGTGTTAATTCTTACAGCAATTTTTAGTTCTCTAACTGAGCTTTGGTTTTTCCTGCCTGACAGAACTCTGGTGATGCCGTGCCAAGGGCCACAAACCTGGCAGAGGTGGCTGTGCCCAGGGAAGGGTTTTGGAAGCAGGGTTAGACCAGGATCAGGGAGCAGACACCCCTTACACCCCCTGGTGCCATCCCTGTCCCATAACCTCAGCTGGGGATTCCCACTGCAGCCCCAGCACGGAGCTGGGCTGGAACAGCCACTTGGAGTCACCTCGCTGGGACCTGCTCTCCAGGCTGGGTAAATTTATCCTGAAGAACGAGCTGCAGACTCCAGCAACGCTCCAGCTCCTTTGAAAGGAAGGCCGGGGGAGGGAAGGGAACATTACAAACACTGAATACCCACCTCACCCCCTCCAGCTGGCAGCATTATCTTTTTCTTCAGCAAGCATTTAAAAAAAAGCCCAAAAAGAAACACCAAACCAGCACCACTATCGGGATGCAAGAACTATTTTTACACAGGATGCATTTTCTAAAAGCCCTGTCAAGCCAGAGATGTAGGAAAGAAGGAGCTCCAGAGCACCCTGCTCTGCTCCTGATGGGAAAACACCAGGAAAAATCACCACTGGGAAGGGCCAAGGCTGTCCTGTTTCCAAAGGAAAGGACCAGCAGGAGGATGCATCTGACCCAGGTTTGGATGGGAAAAGCCCACAGGTTCCAGGAGTTCTGGGATCTGATCATTTATCTTGGCATAACAACCAGGAACACAGGTTTGCAGAGATAAAACTGAGAAACGGCAACACAAAGTTGTTGGGTATTTGAAAATTAGACCAAGATGGTTTTGGCAGGGAGGTCAAAAGACAAAATTAAACCATAGCATTTAATTACTGTGGTAGTTGTGTATCAGCAAAACTCACGGACACTCACTGCTGTATTTCCATGCAATTAGAAACTTGCTTATCCTTATTTTGAAGGTCTGTTCTAACCTGAAACCCAGCATAAAAAAAGCAAAGCCCTGGATCTACTCTGGGATCTGCTTTCCAAAACAAACTAAGTGTTAATATGAAGGTTTTAATGTTTACATAAAAACAAAAATGAGATTATGCCTTGCAGTTGGTGATTGCTGATGCTTTTGTAGGGTGGGAGACACTAAGAAGTGACTTCAAACAACAACAACAACAAAAAAAACCCAAACCAACACAAGTGTTCATAAACATATCTACTGACTATTTTAAAAAAAACCTGTTTATTATGAGATTATAGGCTATTTTATGTTCATAAAAACAGGCTTTAATTTCACCATTTTCATGTAAAAAACACAGTCTTTTTGGGTTTTTTTAACAGATTTAAACTTGAAAAGACCAAGTATTTACATTAACCATTAAAATTTGAGTTCTGTGTAACAAGCAACTGTAGCAACTATTTTCCTGTCTTTTTATTTATTAAATATAGCAGTCCAGTGGTAAGGAAGGCATGCAAAAATAAAATGAAATATTTGTGCTCGGTGAAGTATCTCTGAGAATTAAAAAAGACTGAACTTTGCAAGGTGCAGGGAAGGTAAAGGTGATTTAAAAAGTGCTCAAACCCAGACAGGTAGTGCTAGTAATGAAGCAAAAAAAATCTTCACGTAGATGGAGAAAAGTCAGTCCGGCCTGCAATTCGTCATTTGAGAAGTCTGTCTTTCAAATTTGGCCAAAAGCTTAGCAATGATAAACTAATGTCATTCCCAAAAAGCCTCATATCCAATAACTACAGGCAATAGGCAGAGGGAAAACACTTGGTCTCTCTGGGAAAAAAACAAAAACAAAAAACCAACAAAACAACAGACAGCAAAACAAACAACAAAACCCAACCCACAACAACCAAAAAATCCAAACAAAAACCCAACCACGCAGAGAAAAGGGGGGGGGGGGGGAAAAAAAAAAAAAAAAAAAAGCACAAAAAANNNNGGAAGAAAAAAGAAAAAAAAAAAGCCACAACATAAAAAACCAACCACAACACCGGGTGGGGGAATGAACCATATGTCTGCAGGCGGTGCTGGGGGATGGAAATGCGGCCACGAAGGAGTTCAGAGACGCTCTAAAAGCATCTCGCCCTGCTATGCCGCGAGCGTGCCGGGCTCTGACGCTCCGAGTGCTCCGCACACGCCGCAGCAGCACGGCCAGCGGCGCTGCGCACACACCCGCCCCGCCCGCCGCCCTTCCCGGCCGGCACGGGGAACCCAGAGCACCCACAGAACCCTCCCGAGCCCCAGCAGGCCGGCATGCGGGTGCCAGGGCTGCCCCCAGGCTCTGCCACCCGCCCCAGCCCCGCAGCATCCTCAGCATCGGCTGCCCCGGACGCGGCTTCTCCAAAGAGCGCGGCCGGGAAAAGTTGGGAAGGGCTGGGAAAAGGGCAGGCACAGCCCTCCTGTCCGTGCCGAGCGCTGCAGAGCTCGCAGAGGAGGCCGTGCTGGGAATGTTGGGTTCTGGGTTGTTCCCCCTCCCCAGCGGTAGCCGGGGTGCTGCCACCAGCCCCAGAGCAGATGCCAAGGGAGGCACAACCACAGAGCCACGGGATGCGCTGAGCTGGAAGGGACCCACCGGGATCACAGAATCACAGAAACACGGAATATTCTGAGCTGGAAGGGACCCACTGGGGTCACAGACTCAACATTGAATATTCTGAGCTGGAAGGGACCCACTGGGGTCACAGACTCAACATTGAATATTCTGAGCTGGAAGGGACCCACTGGGGTCACAGACTCAACATTGAATATTCTGAGCTGGAAGGGACCCACTGGGGTCACAGACTCAACATTGAATATTCTGAGCTGGAAGGGACCCACTGGGGTCACAGACTCAACATTGAATATTCTGAGCTGGAAGGGACCCACTGGGGTCACAGACTCAACATTGAATATTCTGAGCTGGAAGGGACCCACTGGGGTCACAGACTCAACATTGAATATTCTGAGCTGGAAGGGACCCACTGGGGTCACAGACTCAACATTGAATATTCTGAGCTGGAAGGGACCCACAAAGATCATCAAGTCCAACTCCTGGCCCTGCACAGCCCCATCCCCGAGAGTCAAGGCAGATGCACGTTTATTACACTCATATATCAGTGTAAATGCAGAATTCTGTGTTGTTGCACGGCTCCATTTGGTGCACATGCAGTGCTGGGCCATCCCTTGGATTTCCTCTGCTCAGTTCTCCCTGGGCAGCGCAGAACTCTCCGCTCTGAGCAACATCACTGCCACCATCAAGTCACTGATTTTACAGCCACAAAGGAAGTTTCTAGGTGTGTGGATGTTCCTTCTCGTCCACAGTGGTTTTCTGCAAGGGAAAACTGCTGCACTAATTTCAGTATTGTACTAATAAATGCAGACAAAAATACCCTAGAGAGGAAAACACAGGAAAAAAAAAAGCCCCAGAAGGAAAAAAAAAAAAAAAAAAAAAAAAAAAAAAAAAAAAAAAAAAAAAAAAAAAAAGAGAACAAACCAGAATCAGTAAATAACACATCATGGCACCACAATGCACATCTAAGCTATGGTGAACTAATCTCTTCAAGAACTCATTATTGATGAAAAGCACACGAAGAATATAATGGTTTAATTTTATGGTTTATACTGCATGACAGTATCTGGACAAGATAATAAAATAAAAGGCCAATCAGAGTTTTAAATCTATTAAAATTTACAGGTCTTGAAAATTAATTTCAAATCTCGCTGTCACAGTTTCCCCCCAAAGAATTTACAAACAGTAATTTTTTCCAACATGAAACCTTTGTTCCCTACTACAGCTATGTGAAAAATCTATATATAATAGGGGAAAACTCTTTGAATGTACTTGTATCAGTATCTTCACAAAAATAGGTGGGGAAAAATACAAGAACTCTGATGATCTTTTCTCAGGATTGCTTATTTTAAATGCTACTTGCAGCACTGGGAGGTAAAAAAGCCTTCTTACAAACAACAAATTTTGAAGGTGATGACATCCCTTTGCAAACAGTAGCTGCTGCCAACAACTAGCCACACATTTTTTTTCTCCTTCTCTACCGTACCTACACTTTTAAGGAACACTCCTTTATTAATTAGAGCGGGAACACACGAAATGGGAGGCCACAGGATTGCAGCCTAAAAGCCACGTGCACATTTTTGCTGCCTAGAAAGCTGATTTTTCCATTTTCTCAAAAACAAAACAAAACCCCTAAAAAACACCTACCAAAAAACCAAAAACCAGCCTCACAAGACCCAAAACCAAACCCAAACCAACCAAACAACCCCCAAATCCTTCCACTAGCTCCCCCAGCATTCAGAAAGAAATGGAAAGAAGACAGGAACACAATAAACTCCAATTTAAAATTCAACCTCTGCCTGCACTTCTCAGCCTGAGCAACCCATGCTGAAAGCATTAGCTGGGAATCAATTACCAGCATTTAAAACAATTTGTATAACCTCAGATACAAAAATTCTGCAATGCTTTTCTCACAGAGGTGCACCCAAGTATGGCAAATGTAAAAGCAAACATCCAGTTGAATGTCAAAACGTTCATTCCAGGGTGCTCAAAATGCTTTTTATGCTAAATTATCACATGCAAATATAGGCAATATGACATTTTTTGAGGTGAAAGAGCAGGGGGGAAGCTGGAAGAGGCTGGTTACTTGCAATTGGGCTTTTCTTGCCAAATTTGATGCATTTGATTTTTAGAATTAACACAGCCTCCGAGACGAGTGTCTAAAGCTCACATCTCAATATGCTGCATATTCAGTACAAAAATTAATTAAGAGATTACCCACTGAAGGTCACGCACACATCGACAAGGACTGGAAACAATTTTGTGGCAGGGAAGAAAAAGCTGAAAGGAAATAAAACGCGGTGCTGAGGAGCAAAGGAGAGCTGTGCCGACCGCAGGCACCACGTCCCGCAGGAGCCACCTCAACCAGAACATCACCAGCACCCAACTCCTGCCTGTGCTCACACCCCTGGCAGTGAGAACTGCACTCAGCCGGGCCGTTTGAGCGCTCCAGGTTTTGGGAAAGGTTTGGAAAACTGCTCTGGGGGGAGGAAGAGGAAGAGGAGGGCAGGCAGAGAACACGGCCAGGTTGGTGGAGGCAGAGCTGGTGGCCGTGGATGGCAGGAGGCAGTGGCAGCAGCTGCTGCACACGCACAGCACAGCTCCCCACTCCAACTGTTTATCAGATCCCAGCAGCACTGCGGCATCCAGGAGCAGGGATGTGCTGTTTTGTTCACATTTTAATGTGCCATCTTGCAGGAGATGCTTGCACAGCAGAGTAAATACAATCTCTATATATACCCTGCGTGGGCGGCAGGGGTTATTTCTGACTGTCTTCATTACACTTCATTGCCAATTTGAATGTAAAAAAGAAAGAAAAAAAAAAATAAAGGAAAAAAAAAAAATAAGCCCCTCAACAATTCTCCAAAGTGATTTCAGTCTGATTTTTATAATTATTTCCAGAACCTTTTCATTATGCAATTTGGAATACTTATTGAAAGCTCTCTCTCTCCCTTGCAAAGTTATCCTTGATGCAAGTCAAGCAAAGCAGACAAGCTAAACCTTCTCCCTCTTCCTGCTTTATTAATAAACACAGACATGAATGACTTTCACAGCGTTTAGCCCGGAGAACAGTTTAATAATAATGCTGCATCTTGCTTTATGGGGAGGGAGCTAAAAAGGAAAATCAAAGGCTAATAGGTACAAATATTGTGCTTCAATTGCAATAAAAAATAGTGCTGAACTGTAAAAATGTAACTGATAGCAGCAATCTCAAAGATGTGGGTTCTGGCAACCCTCAAGCTAGAGCCGATTAGGTTTTGTTACATGGGTCCTTTGTGTGTTTTTGTGCTGCTGCACCAGTTAAATTGACCTCTACAGGCATGTCTGTTGCTTTTATCCTTTAATGGCTGCCCATTCCAAACCTAACTCAGGCTAGCAAAACCAAATAAATAAAAAAAAATCTCCTGCATCCTCGTGCATGTGTTAAAGCCACCTGTGAGAAGGAGATCTCTGCACGTGAACACCTTGCTCTAAAATCCCGGGAACACCAAGCAATTAGCGCGATGGCAGCAGGATGCGAGAGCTGTCAGGTGGGATGCTGGGGCTCCAAAATGGAATTACAGCCAGACACAGGGCAGAAATGCCCAGCCCCAGCCTGCAGCGGGTCAGCAACGAGCATTTCAGAGGGAACAAAACCTGCAAAGCAACGCCAACGAAAGAAAAATTTCCCAGACTTTCCTTACTTCTGATAATTGCCTGTAAAAATCTGTAATCAGCTCTACAAATAAAAACCAGCAACTCTAAATGGAAGTCCAACCACTTCCATTTCCAGCACAGTTGGTCTGTATTTCCTCTCTGGGGCAATAATGCAAGCAGCTGGCCCAGCCTCTTGCTCTGTGTGATGATTTTTTAAAAAGCAGAGACCTCAGAAGTTTATTTAAGACAAATCTTCTGCATTTGATGATGTGAAGGAGCCCAACCAGCACGTCCACGCAGAACAAGCCCCCTCGGCTGGAACAGGGAGCAGCTGCCACCAAAGACAGGCTCCAGAAAAGAAAAAAAATGAAAAAGAGACAAGACAGATAGGAAAATTGATTCAAAATTTTCTCATGCTGAAACACCTTTATTTGCCCACTTAGAACAGCCCACCCTCAGGGAAACGTCACTGAGCCGCTAAAGGGAAGTTTTAGCCACGTTCTAAATATGTGTATTTTTCTGGAGCTTCAAGGAGGCAGAATTAGTCAATTTGGCTACAGGCCATAAAACATAATTAGCTATGTGAAGTATGTTTAAATATGTAACTACAACTGCTAATAGGAGTGCCCAGCCCCATAAATACGCAGTGATGTGATGGGAGAGCAGCTGGGCACAGGAAAAACGCCGGAGACGTTCCCAGAGGAATTGCCACCTCTTCAGGAAGAGAACTCAGAAATTACAAATCTAAATAATGACACGCAGTGCTGAAATCAGTCAGGAAGGAGGGGGAAATGGTCCATCTTTAGAGCACGTGGAACATTGGAAAAAAGAGTTTGGGACTTGTGAGAAGAAAAGCAGGAGGGATCTGCTCGTGGAGCAGCAGAACATTTCCTGCCTTCAGGAAATTCCAGGGCCAGTGGAAAACAAACTTTCACTGGAGATACAACAGCAACCACCTGGAACCCCCAGAAAACCTCGCAGACACAACAGCCACCAGCCCAAACCCCCAGAAAACTCCCAGACACCGCTGAGCAGGAACAAACCTGCAAGATATTAAAATAAAGGAATGGTGTATTAAGCGATGTGGTAACTGCAATTTGTCATTTAGCACTGTGAATCTATGGATTTTAATGACAGGGTCTCATTTACATTTAACAATCAGTGTACTAGAACATTTCCTGGGAACTGGGGGTATTTTCTTGTCTCAGTAGGAATATATAGAAATTTCTTCTTGATTAACAGACTAAAGGAGTTTTGCCCTGAAATCTCAGTCCCCTGGTTTCTCTCTAGAGCTGGATGAATTTCAACATACCAAACTGCAATCCTGACAAGAAAGCTCTCCAAAATTCAGCTGTTTGTAATAATTATGCATTGAACAATTCTTCCACAAGAATAACATTATAAAGCACCTTTCATTTTGTTGTTCATTTATATCACACGTCTGCTTTAAAAAACATTAGCAGCATATCTTGTTCTTAATGATACCTTTTGGATGTGACTTTCAAAAGCATTTACAGCAACTTAGGAGCATAAATCCCACTGATACTCAACAGTATTTGTGCCCTTAATGCCTGTAGCCATTACTGAAAATCTCATTCTTTTCCAGAGCTTTGGAGATATTCCAGAGGTCGTACATGTAGTAAGAAATGGCAAGTGTCACAAGGTATTTTGTATTTTACAGAAATGCTATGCAGCTTTAGGACAGGCATCAAGAATACTGAATACATGTACGTGAAACAATAATGGGGAGTTTAGGAAGCAGGGAAAGGCTCCAGTCGAATTTAGCCAGTGAGTCTGGGGATGAGGTTGCTCTCTGTTGCATCCTAGCCGGCAAAAGTGGGATTCTGATTCTTTTTTATTCCACTGGAACAGGGGGTTTATTCCACTGGAAGATGCAGGTACACTGTTACACACTGACCACCACAAACCATAAATGTCTTCTCCTACTCTGACAATAACAACCAAAACTTTAGGCCTCCATTACAGCCAAATTAAACTGCTGAACAGTTCAATTAGGCCATTTAAAATGCATATTTTTGGGCAAGTCCTAATTAGCTTTCAGCAATAGAGGAAGCCCCAGCCCTGATTAACAATCTCATTTACTCTGAGACACTCCTGCAGAGCCCGGTAATCACTGCCTGCACCCACCACTGGAGATCAGAAGTTGGTGTGCAACTGCAGAAAATATTAAGTTCCAAGTACAGGCGGGATTTTACATGGACCAGACAACCAGGGAATCACAATGGCCTGGGCTGGAAGGGACATTAAAGTTCATCTCTTTCCACACCAATAGGCATGGACACCTTCCACTACCCCAGGCTGCTCAGAGCTCCATCAGACCTGACCTTGGACACTCCCAGGGATGGAGCAGACCAGTCTGCAGTGGCTCTTGGAGCTGACACTGCTTCAGGTCTTCCTAGAACATAAAAATTTCAAGAAATAAAATCACTTCAACACAATGCATGGATGAACATCCACCAGGCCCTACTGCATACAGGGAACCCTGCACGATTCAATGAGAGCACAGGAGTTCTTTGGCTCTGCTGCCTGATTGTCATCACTGACATCTTTGGGAACTGGGAGCCAACAGCACCTTTATACAACTGGACCTCCTCCTCCCAGTTTAACCTTCTGTGGAAAAAAAAGGATTAAAAAGACTTGCTAATGAACATCACCAGTAAGCAACAGGGCCACAGTGTTGCTTTTGCAGCAAATCTAAATTTGATGGATACCAGGAGTGTTTACAAGTTGTACACAGTCACATAGCCATGATGTATCTGCGGTAAACTTCCACATATTGCAAAAAGAATTTTTATGAAAAAAAGTGCACGAGTTTGTTCACATCATACTTAGAAGCTGTATTGTTATTCTGTCATCAACTGAGAAGCAAGAATAGAAACTTCCAAGTGAACACAAAGAAAAAATTACACTCCAAACATCTGCTTACAAATCTTAGAATCAAGCTTTTTACAAAGCCTTATCTTCTAACTACCTCCTGCCCCTTCCATGCCTCACTTTTGGCTTGCTAATTTAATTTCTTGGACATTTTTGCACTTACGAGTTGGACTACATCACTTGCTTCAACCAACGACAAACTCCGGGTAGCTGTGAGCTGAAAGACCGTAACGAATTTCACATTTCAAATATATACAGACCAACATTACAGGCTGCTGTGTTCTGTGGAAGGTTCCTCAAGCAGTGCATCAGTCCTGCAGGAGCTCTCTTTGAGCCACTGCCTGGTGGCACTTCCAGCCCCTCTTCAGCTCACACCTCCCCGCTCCCTGCGATCATCTGCAGCTTGAGACGTGGCCTCCCTGCCAGCAGCACAAAGGAGACAAGGCAGGGGAAGCCAGGGAGACAAATCCAACAGCCAGGCAGTGCCCGGGCTTTCCTGCCAGCACCATTTGAGGCCAGCGAGATCACCCAGCCCTGCACAGGCTCCTCCGGTACCGCCTGCTGCTCCCCGGGCTCTGCAATCCCATCATCACCACTGCTGGAGGCAGCTCGGCTGCCTGGGCACCACTGCACCTGCCAGATGGTGAAACCTGTTCCGCAATACTCAAGAGACACCACGGCCAAAAAGGGGCCCAGAGCAGAGCTGTGTTTTTTGGAGACAGAGGTGGGATGCTCCCTGCAGCTCCAGCTCTCCCTTAGGCACAGCTATCATCCCGAAATTTTTTTGCTGGACTAGTTTTTTGCCCAGGAGGGCTGGAAAGAAGACAGGACCAACAGCCCAGCTGCAAAGATGAGTGGTCATTCCTCCTGCCCCAAGACAAGCATTAGCTGCCACCTCACAGCAGCCGAAGAGTCCCAGGGCTGGGCTGTCCCCTAGACTCGAGCACTCGGGTCAAGCACACAGATCTGGCAAGTGGCCCCTAACCCTGCCTGGGAGTGCTGATCTGGTATTAAACAAGCTGTGCAGCATTTCCACACAACCTTGATTCCTTCTCTTACAGTCCTGCTCCTGGACATACTTCAGCTACATTTTGAAACTCTCTCAAGAGAACACACTGCAGTTGTCAAATGGAGACTTCGAACAGACTTGCTGCAAATACACTGTTCAACTCAATCCTTAATTAGGTTTCATTTTTTAATGCAAGGCTTCAACAATTAGCTCAGGAGAAACTGTAAAAGCAGAAGCCAGGCCACCAAGGACTTCTCCCATACACATCTCTCTACTGGTGTGGCTGCACCATTATTACACAGCTCCTGGAACCCAGCACAGATATGGATGCACCAGCTGGACTTGTACAAATCCAGCCTGTAAAATCCAAACACGCCTCTAAAGTGCCCTATTCCCTGCAAAACACTAGCCTGCCATGAAACTTGCACACAAAGGGAACTATCCACATAACTGGCACCTGCTTGGAGCCAGGAAATAATCCCACCTCCCTAATGTCTGATCTACAAATGAGGTCTTCATTGTTTTCATTATACACACTGCTTACACACAGTTTCATAAAACTCACCACTAACAACTCATCTCCATAATTAATTGAAGTAGGTGGAAACCAGAGTAAGGATTAAAGAGAGGTTTTATCAGCTTAACTCAGAGGTGTCTTCCTGAAGTCACACACCTTCCATGTGCTCCTGTCTGCAAACCTGCAGCTGTGGGGAACAGGGAGCATTTGGCATTTTGGCACTTCCACTCTGCTCTCTGTATTTGTCTGCATGCAGACCAGACAGCCAGCACTGGTGGGAATTAGCAAAGGTCTGAGTTTGAACTCAACATCTGAGCTTTAAATGCTGACCTTAAAAACTCTCCTACAATGTTTTGACTTAGTTAAAGCCAAGCAGAACTTCTTACATAATATGTACAACAGCTTAAAAACAAAGAAATAATGATTTAGGGTCAAATCCTCAATGACATTATTTAATACCTTGACTGTGCATTTCCTGCTCTGACAGGAGCAACTCCAACCCAAGTCAGACAATTCCATCACCAGCACACACAGTGGGTCTGCCATGGGGGGGGACTAACAATGAAGATGGAAATATTCCTTTTATTCCTTTCAAACTAAAAACGAGTTCAACTTAATATTTGGTTTATCCTCTGCCTGCCTTTTTCTCCCAGAATGCCAAGATGTTCAAGCAGGTACAATATGGAAGCAACCCCTGCAGCTTTAGAAACACTGAAGGCAATTTCCAAATGTGCTGCTGTGGTTCCACCACGCTCACACCACCCCAGCAGCCACTTCTAGAACAGCTCCAGGCCCTCTGAAACCTTCCCTGAGCTCTGTAGCAACCAGACTCCTGAAGATAGGCAGGAGCTCATACTCACTTTTCCTGAAGCATCTGGCTGAAAAGGGTGGATTTTTATGGTGTTATTTACAACTAACAATGTCATAACCCATAAAAGCCTGAGTTTATAGGTTTCTTTCCTGCAGTAATGTTTATCTGACAATAATTTTGCAGACCACAGGTTTACAGAGCAGGGACACCTGGTCTCCAGTTTATTCTGAGGTACAATTAAATGGCAGGCTGAGGCACTGCTGCTCACCTTCCTCACTCCTCCATCTCAGCCACCTGAAAATTCAAATCTCCTCCCCCTACTTTACCTTTATCTCTTATTTTATTAATGTTACTAAAACTACAGTCATCTTGCACGTATTTATCTGAAATCCCCTTCCACTGAGGGTCCGTGAAATTGTCTTTATAACCTTTACAACTTAAAGACTCACTCTCAGTCTGTGAAGGAAAATTGGAAAACTTAAACTGAACCACCTCAGTTCCCATTCAGTTCCAAAGAGAAGCCTTTTTCTGTTCTTGCAAAACTGAAACTAACACTGGATAGTCCTGGATGTTTAAAGCCACCGTGCTCTCTAGATAAAATTAAAAAATAATGAAATCCAGGGTTCTGAAAGAACAGCAAGAACTGTAAAGAAGGTTCCGTTAACCTTGAATAAATATCCTGAAGAGAAGTATTGGAAACACACAGAAATAGCGGATGAGTAAGAAACTGCAAGACATCTTGTACTTAGCAAACTTCAAATAGTTTCTCTTTCCTGAACACGCTTCAGAAAAAACGAAGCTACCTTTGTTAAAATGAGCCTCTTGCTGTCACAGCCAGCCTGGGCAGGGCAGCAAACCACAATACCTGGAGCTCTTTTTAGTCCTGATAACCAAACCCTGTCCAAACCCAAGCAGCTCAGAAGGAACTGGCACAGACCCCCAAACCCAGCACCTTTTAGTGCCACACAACTCTCCTGTTGCTGCCCCAGGCACACGGAGCTCAGTGCACCTCGAGCTCACAGGGAGGCACTCTCACATCACCAGGGCTGATGGACAGTTCTGTATTTACTCACAGATAACACCTGCCTCTCACAGCATTACTGCAGCACCTGCTATGATGTGTTTAAATCATACAGGCACCTGCATTTGCTTTTTGATATATTTACTAAAATGCTGGCAGGTTTGATGCATGCTTTGCCAAGGCAGATTTTTTAAAACAGACGAATTACGCCTCGTTCTTACTTAAAAGTTTCTAAAATATTAGGCTAGACAGAGATCCAATTCCAGGCTTTAAACTGCTTGATAGACCTTGACAACAGGGCTGGCTTTTATGCATCATCTTGTAATGCAATAAATTTCACTTGAAACATCTTCACCTGTGCATCAAGAAATGTCACTGTGATATAGAAAACCTGACATGAAAATAAAAATAAATTAATAAATTAGTTGCTCAGAGAACAACTGTCTTATGGCCAGAAAAACACACTTCCTATGAGAGACTCAGAGAGATAATCTTATTTTAGTTTATTGAAAGGTAATTTAAGTAAGGAATAATTATGAAGTACAACTGATCAGGCAGAACGTAATTTAAGACTGGAGACAAAGGTATGAGAGCTGATAGCCACAGTCCTCTGATTTCAGACTGGAAATGCAGTTAATGAAAAGCTGAGATTTTAGCCTGAAGTTAATGTTCTACCTCGAACGATGGCACAGGAAGTTTTGAAGGTGTAACCTGAGCACCCAATCATAGAAAACAAACAGAAGAACCCAGCACTTCTTGATTTTTAACGCCTGTGTTTCTGCATGCTTGCCTTTTTGAAACCACATGGAGATCTGCTTCTTACAGAAAGCTCTCTTCCTTTTTCCAGCTAACATTATTTGCCAACCTTCCTTTTCATTGTTTAGCACCATAATTCCCCCTCTTTCACTTACGCCCTCTCTGTCGAGGTATTCATTAAAAATCCTCTGAATTCCCCTCCTTCTCCCTTTCCAACCCTCCCCACACAGACATTTCTTTGTTCACATACCAACATATGAATCAACCCAACAATTTGGCCACTTCCCATGGGGGAACATCAGCAGACCCAGCAGAGATTTCGAAATACACATTTTTAATCCACAGCTCTGCCAGCAGCGTGTTCCTTGTCCAGTCTCCCAGGCCCACGGACAGGTGCCCACACCTGGCAGCAGGATCTGATGGGCAGGACACTGCCAGTGCCAGTCCTGCACACTGCCCATGGATGCTTCCAGCCCAGCCGCACAGGCTGTGTTCCTGGGAAAGGAAACCAGTGCTTTCAAGAAACCACAGTCTCTCCTCTGCAGGATACAGCTCTCTGCATGTATCTGCTAACAACATCTCGGTATTTCTCCACCCCCTCCCCATGTTTCTCCTTTTTGTCAAGCTCTCCAGCATTTGTTCTGGGATCTAATTAAGGTCCCTTATCACCATGGCAAGAGGGGGGCAAGGTCTAACAAAACAGCATTAATGAACCGATTGTTTTCGCTGGGCACATACAGAGTTCTAATCCCCAAGATTGGAACATATCTACACTTGGAAAAAAAAAATTAAATCTAAAGGAGTCTGTGTTGTTTACATTTTTGCAGGACTTGAACTAGAAGCCCTGTATAACTGGCATCATCCAGCAGCACCTCAGAACTTCTTTTTAATGGGAGTTTTATTCTGATTAGGACAGGCAGCTTCATTTTGTTTCCTCTTCTGAGCATATGCAGAAGTCTTGCTCCTACCATCTGACTCTCCTTCTAAGAGATGAGCTTCCCGTAAACTTCATTAGTTAGATGCCATTTTATAGGTAATTCAGAACCTCTGCCCACCTTTCTGGGTTATTAAATCTATTAACATCCCAGGATGTTGTTATGTAAGTACTGCTCATCTCCATTATGCAGCAGAATTAGACGAGACCGATTGGAACCAAGTTTGCCTTGTTTCATCTCATTCCCTGTGTGAACTCAGGTACCAGAAGCCAAGAAAACCTTCAGGGGATGCAGCTTTGACACTGAAGGGAAAGACAACCAAAGGAGAACCAAAGAAGTCCACAAGGGGAAAGAAAGATGGGCACTTCAGGTGAGAGTTGCAAGGGAGAAGGTGCCGTGTTTCCTTGCCCTGCAAGAGCAAATTCTTGACTCTTCCCAGAATTCATGTCCCTGTTCCCTCCCTTCATCTTCAATCTAAGTTCCAGTAACATCCAAGGATTTTAATACCACCCACAGTCACCCCCTTGGAAGGATCCCCTCCTAGAAATGTCTCATTTAAACGCTACAGAAAGTTTTCCTCTTAACTCTACCCCCTCTTGCCACTGTCTCCCCAGTTGCCTTTTGAAAACACCGCTAAAAGAGGTTAATTTTTGGACAAGAAATCAGCAAAAAGAGCTGTCCACCTTTCACTAGAATAGAAGTCTTGAAAATAGAATCCTGAACCTTTCAATTACACATGAGAACTCCTCTATGTCATCCAAAACAGAAGAAGTTTTACAGCCCAAACTTTGGGAATAGGAGGCAGCCTTCATTCTGTGTAATAAGATATTTACTGAAAATCTGACTCTCCAGTATAAGATAAAATTTAAAATTTTACAAAGCAGGATGCATACTGGACCAGCCATGGGATACCACACACAAGCAACAGGAAAAACACAAGTAAGAAACTCCAACAGAGGAGGAATGAAACTTCTTTTTACTAAAAGAAATCAAGAAGTATTTTTAAAGCAGTACTGAGAGACTTCTTCAACACACTTTTCAAACTTCAGCTGATTTTTTCAACACTCCTGGAAAGCAAACACATCCATATTAATAATCCCATTAAACAAGTGATGTGACCAGGACAGAAAAGTGATGGCACTGTTTTAGGGCCAAGAGAGAAGTCAATATTGGCTCAGCGATACCTCCTGTGTATTTTAAATGCAAACCTACTTCCCTTGTCCACTGTTCTGCTGTCATGACGTATTTTGGAAAATAAAATCCACTGCCAGAGAGGGGGACAGCAACTCTATCCCCCTGCCACATCCCATCTACTTGTTAAATCCCTGCCAGCCCACCCTGGTCACCTGCCCTGCTGGACAATAAAGTGTCTTCTAGTGGGAGTCTTTCTGCTCAGAAGAGCATCACACAATGCAAACAGAGCTCATCACACGGTGTTTGCTCTCCCATCCTCTCTGCAGGACGGGATCACGTGCAACACTTGGGATGTTTTCCAGGAAATGCACATTTGCAGGCAGCAAGACCCTAAGGGATGGCTGGTAAGGACACAAACACGAGTTGCTGTGTTTATGTAGATGGCAAAGGCAAAGAAATCCCCCTTATACCCAAACCAGAGTTTGTTTTGTCCTCTGCTCCCATGTTCATGGTCCCACTGGCCTCAGCAAGCACTTGTTACACCACCCAGATTTTGAACAGGGTTAAGCCGAAGTCTGGCTGTGCTGAGGAACCAACACAGGCTGGGTGTTAAAGAAACAGGCTGGGTGTTAAAGCCTTCAAGTGCTCTGGCTATCACACGCACAAGGCACTCACCTCCCTGAAGACAAAACCACTGAACTCCATTCAGAATTAAGCAGGAGGCTGACAAAATAAAGGAAAACTTGGCTGGGTTGCAATGAGCTACAGCAGCCCATCTTTCTCATCCCCAGTCCTGCCTAAAACGCTGAGGACTTTGTAGAATCATTTGGGTTGGAGAAGACCTCAGAGACCATCAAGTCCAACCCAGCACTGCCAAGTCCACCACTAAGCCACATCCCCAAGTGCCACATTCTGGAGGTTGACTCCAATGACGTTTTCTGCGTGAGAGTGCTCAACTTAATTTTCTTTCAGGCACAACTGCAATAAAACTATTTCTTACTTCAACACGTAATTAGTGGCTAACTTTCCAAAATAAAAATGGCCCTGAAATTCAGAATCAGGCTATTCATCTACAAACCAGTAATTTTTTTGCTCAGGCTTCCCCAAATATAAAACCACTTACATTGACAAATGCCACAGAATCACAACTCTGACCTATTGGGTAAATAAAGTCAATGTGATTTAAAATGATTCAAAAGGGCTGGGAGTTGGATTCGATAATCCTTGTGGGTCCCTTCCAAGCCAGGATATTCTATAGTTCTATAAAATTCCAGAAATCCAATGCTCACAGAGACTCTCAACCCTGCACATACATTCAGAAACTAAATGCATTATCTAGAGGTAGTAAACAGATTTGTAATGGGTGTCACTTATCCCTGTCAGCTGCGCTGATGAATAACACTGTTAACATGGATCAGATCGCCCACCAACGACAATCACAGGCTTCCCCTGCCCAAGAGCCACGCAACTTCTCCAATTAGTTGCTCAGAACTAATTGTCAGATGCAATTTTCAGTCAGCAGCTTCTTCTCCCTCCCTAACGCTCCTTTTGCAGGCACTGCCCGCAGCCCCAGCCTTGCTCAGCCAGCTCCCTCCCGCACGCGGAGTCGTGTCCCAGACCTAATCTCTCCGCACAGCTTTTGAGCACAGCTCTTCCAGGCAGCTGACATTTAAATAAGCTCTGTATTGACTTTCCTCTGCTGTACCTCGAGTCCTCCTTGTTTTCCGTGTGTTCATATCCCAACTCTGCTGCTCTGCAGCTCCTGCCGAAGGTAATGGAAGCAGAGCTGGACTGATAATCGATAAATGCCTTCACCCTGCAATCCCTCCGAGGCCGAGTCCAGAAGGAGATTTCCCTCTCTTCCCATGCATATTCACTATTTTGGATAAATTTTTAAAAGGCAGGAAAAGATTCTTTCCCAAATCTGTAGCATGTTGCAGACAACCCTAAGCCTGTGAACTTTCCTTTAACTCGCATTAAACCGATACAACTTTTAATTAAAAAAGTAATTTTGAAAAATTGCTTGTGCGGTACGGAAGGTGATGTTCAGACAGCATCACTGATCCCTGGAGTTCTGCAGCCTTGAGTTTAATAAACTGAATTTTCAAAAGTAAACACAGCTTGCATCAGCACGAACCTTCTGTTTTAGCCTAGTATTTTCCATCCTTTCCTTGCTTAGCCAGAAGAGGATGATTTCAGAGCACCAAACACTGCATGGGTGTCACTGGACTGGAAAGGCAGAAAATTCCCAACCCCTGGAGCTGTGCCCACCTGCCAGGTGAGGAAGCTTTGCCTCTGATGGAGCAAGGGAGGCAGGGGAGATATCTCCTCTCTCACCCAGGACCACCAGAGCTGAGGAACGAACTCACAGCCCACCTGCTCCTTGGGGAAGAAAATCCCAGGCACAAGGACTGCCCTGGAATTTACACCTGAGCCTCAGCAATCCTGCCCTCACACAGCAGCTCCTGCCTCCTCCAACTGTAATTTAGGATTTATTTTGCCTAATGTGTTATTTCCTGTAGTAGGTAATACACCAAGGGGGAGGGGCAAAGGGCAGAACAAAAGCAAAATAAAAACCAACCAAAAATGTCTTGCCCTAGGCAGAAACAAGTCAAAAACACTCTCAAGGTTTCCTTGTTTTTGTAACTGTTCCCCTGGTCCTTTTTTTTTTTTTTTTTTTTTGCGAGTTCTTCTAGAAGAATCATTTCAATTATCTTTATCCCACTACTTCAAAAAGATGCTCCATGACAGTGAGTGTCATTTCTCCCTTTTCTCTCCTCCTTCCTCCTTATCAATTTATCCCAATTATCCCATTGCCCAGCCCATAGGCACAAACAAGGGCCGGGAAGCCAAGATTCTTGGATTCACTTTCCCTGCATTTCTAGCAGGTCATTAATTTCCCTGTGAGCTGGTTTGCTCCTCTGTACAGAAGAGAAATGTGAGTTGTGAGTTTTATCTCTGTTTATAAAACAAATACTCTGAGATTCCAGGCACGCTGTGCTGATCTGAAACACCAGGCATTCTGTTATTACACATAAATAAATATAAATACGGCATCTACCATTTTCACTCTACTTATTTGCATTTCTACTATTTTAAAACTTCTAATATTGTTAGAAATGCCAGAAGGAGATATTTCATGTTCTCATGCCTATTCCACCAGGACATGGTAGGCCTGAATGCAATTTCTTCCTTCTCCTAAAACTGTACTTCTAACTATTTTCTCAGTCAAACCTTCATAAGAAAGCAACTTTAAAGGTGTTGTATGCAGCTGCAGTGAAATAAACACTTAAACATTCAGCACTACCCATGCTGAGCGAGGTATTTCATCTTCACATCCTTTACCTCTCAGCACCACCACTGATTATCCCATAAAACTTAATTCTGGAGTGCCTTTTATTAAATATGCATTTGAATTTGGTCTCAGTTCCATAAAATATTTAATCATGTGCCTAAACATTAAGTACCCCACCAAGTTTGGGTTTTAGGCTGTCTGGTAACACACACAACAAACTCCAGGAGATAAAACACGTTCATTCTTTATCTGAAGAGCTCCACTCCACAGATCAGCCTTTCAGAGCTGTGCCAGCTCCAGCTCTAACTAGCTCTTCACACTTTTTTTAAGACTAATAGGCTCCACATATTCATCTCCAAAGGGTATAAATTCCCTTCCTCTCTTTCCCTTTTAAATATGTCAGGCAACATTACAAAAAAAAACCAAAACATCTGTGCCACAGTTATGCAATAAGCAGCATGATAACCATTAAACTGCACTTTATAGAGAGTGGGCTCAATTAAAAAATAAAACAACAAAAAGGAAACAGGGAAAAAAAGTTTAAAAAGTTCACCTTTAAACCTTGGGATCAGGGAAGGTTTCAGCACTACCACTCTCCCTTGCTCATTTTAAACTCCCTGTTTTGCTGCCCTTCTTCTCTGATGCCTCATGGCTATTAATGGCAGCCTGAATATACATGCCGTGAACTGCAAAAATGGATTGGATCTGCCTGGAAAGGGCTTAAACATTCAGTAAGAAGATGAAGAATCCCAAAAGTGGTTTTAGTATGTGTGTACATTTTGTCAGAGTATACCAGCAGCACTATATATTCTTTTCTTGCAACACTTAGCAAACCTTCTCTTTTCAAAAATATAGGTCAACAGAGCTAAACTCTGGTTTTGCCTCAACTCCCACTTTAAATGCATAAAAAATTAGATTTTTAGGGAGCAGAATGAAAGGAATGGTGTATTTCATGCTATTATATACCCAGCCAAGGCTCCCAAAGGGTTTGTTTGGGCTTTAAAAACAAAACAAAAACCCTTGGCATTTGTCAGACTAAAACCATTTTTCTTTGGTCTTTGCACAACCATCCTTTCCAGATTTGAATAAATAACATCAAACAAATTATTTTGACTTCCATTTATCATGCAATGCACAGAAGTTGTTCAAGGATAGACAGAGCAGAGTCCAAAGCATTTGGGGACTCTGAGGAGGACCCTGCAGAGCGCCCATCAGACCTGGAAATGCTCATTCCAACCCCTCCACTCCCCTCTTGTTACTTATATTTAAGCAGCCTTATATTGCCCCAGAAAGAAATTATTTAAACAGCCACAGATAACAAGTTTAGCAGCCACCACCACAGGGTATGGCTGTACCCATAAATCCATGCAAGGGGAAGGTATTAACAAAATAACAAAAATACTGATTAAACTGTGAGCTACACATCAAGTTTTCAACCTGACCCTCACAAATGTGTGATTTAACACAACCCCTTCAGCAAATGGCCTGAGTAACAGAATATAACACGTAATAATACCCTTAAATATAATTAGAAATTATATAGATACAATAATATATTTTATATACATTATGTAAATACTGTGACACCCTTAAACTGCCTTTTGTTTTAACATCAGCCCAGGAATGCAGGGGGAGAACTCATAAATGATATTGTCAGCTGTAGATTTCAGATATTTTATGTTTACTGCACGTTGCAATGGGGAACATAACCCTTATGCTTTCACAGGAGGTTTAAGGCACAAGACAGTCATTAAGCATTTCTGATACAGTATCTGCTCTCCACCACACACAAACTCACTGATCACAATGCAGATAAAGACTTTTCCATACCACACCAGGCCAAAAAGCTTCAAAACACAATTTAAACAGCATTTTCCTCTTTTCCCCACCACTTTCACTGAAATGTCCCAGCATCAATCCCTTCCCAGGAGCCACCTTCCTCCATCCCTGCTCTTGGCTCTTTGCTGGCACTGGGGCTGTTTTGATTTTAGTCTCAAGCCACTCATTTAGCCCAACATCCCCTCCAGACCACCTGCAGTGGTTGGAAAGTTAATCCAAACCCTGAACTAACCTTTAGGAATTCTTGAACTCATCCTAGTGAGGGATCCAGCACAAAGATTGTGCTTAGAGAGGTGAACACCATAAACAAGGGAGGAAGGGAGGATGTAATTTATAGGAAAAAAAAAAAAAAAAAACCAAACCAGAAAGAACCTGAGATACCAGGGTTTGCTTAGCACAGGAACTGGAACCTGTAATTCCATATTCCAGCAATCAAAACCAGTAATTCCACACAAAAGCAACCACACAACAGCCAACACATCAGTCACTGCTGAGCTCCAGCTCTGCATCACAACCAATGCCCATCCTTCCTGCAAAGCCAGAAATGCTTCCAAAGGGTCAAATCAGCACTACACCCTGTTGATAATTAAACACCAGATTTCAAACACCCTTTGCAGAAGAAAAAAGAGCTGTAAGCAGCTTGTGGTTTCCAGCTCAACACTGTACAGGGACATAAACCATAATCTGAAGGTAAATCCCGAAACACAACTTTGTGCTGCCTAGAAGAGCCATAAATTGTGACACTGAGTCATCAAGCCAATCAAAAATTCACTCTTCCAAACCAGAAACTCCTTGGAAACACAGTGGCCTGCCCAGCCCTCCCATTCACCTCCCAAAAGGCTGCTGTTTGTAACTGCTGATGAGGCACCCTTCAAACCCAAAAAGCAGCAGGCAAGGAACGAGCACAAATTAACCAAAGAAACACTCATAATAAACAAAACTCTTTTTTTCCTGCAGTACAAACTCTCTCCACCAAACAATAAGCTAACGAGACAAATAAGACAATTAAGTAAGTGAAGGTTCCTGGGTTAGGACAAGTTATTTGTTCTGCAGGAGGTTTCAGCTGAGGGGTTTCTGCACATTTGCCATGCCTGCCTGGGCTGGCACCACGTGGCTGCTCTGCTTCACATCCCCCCATGGGCACCGTGGGCTAGGAATGGTCCTGAGCTCCAGTTATCCATGAGCCATTCTGCTGGTGTCACAGCCAGCTGAATTCCTGCACCAGCTGGCAATGAATGCTCCCTGTACTTCAGAATGAATCCATCTCACACAAGTCACTGCATGGACAGGCGATTTTGATGTAGGAGATTTTCTTAGAGGCAGGCATAAACAAACCATGGGAAATTACTGTGTGCTGCTCCCTGCAGAGCCAGTGGGAGATAGGGGGTTACTTGCTTGCCTTAACACAGGCTGAAAAATTGTGGTCAGCAGCACTTTCCCAAAAATCCTACCCATCTTTCCACATTAAAGGCACAGCTGCCAATGAAGTTCACCTGCCCGTGTAATGTTAGCAAAAACATTACACAAAAATACCCACAACTTTCTGTAGCTAAAATCATCCCGCTCCCCAACACTTTTCTCCATACAAATGAGAACAATGACCACCCTGAAAAAGGCAATTTTCATTTTCTCCCTCGAGGTTCAGAGAGCCAAGATTACTAATTGCTCCATTCCCTGGAGCAATATGAAGTAAGACCCAGCATCCATCTGTATTACCACTGAAATACCAGCATGACCCTTAAATTCATATTCAGAGTATTCAAACATGACCTTGCAAGGCTACCAGAAAAAAAATGCTGCTTGCTGGCCAAACAGACGCCAGATTCACTGTGCACTGGTGAAATTCCCAGCTACCCTCCTGGTTCCCACGAAGCAGTTAAGTATTCCTCTGAAGTTATTCAGCAGCTGTGAAGGTCAAATATTGTCCTGACTGGCCAGTCACAAACAAACCCACCTTTCATGTCAACCTGTGCTTCAGCCACAGAGTAAAACCCCAACCAGAGGGGGAAAAGGACAGGAAATCAGTAGCAAAGGGTCCACACCTGCTCTCCAGAGCACAGCTGATGCTTGCAGAGGGTTTTAGCTGACCCAGCCAGACCTGAAAATTGGGGCTAATGCAGTGGATGGGAAAGAACTATTTTTTTTTTTAATGTGTAAAACTCATCCTTTCAGCTAAAATACGAAAAATTTAGAAAAAAAGAGCTTCAGTGGCACTTCTGAAGAATAAGAAAAAAAAAAAAAAGTCTTTGGAAGCTTTAGATTTGAAGCTTCACAAGCTTCTTATGAAAAATGCAAGCTTTGAAAAACTTCTGAAGAATTAATATTCTTACTTTGGGCTCTTCTACTGCCAACGGACTATGGATGCTGTAACTAATAAAAAATAATTAATGCCAATAAACAGGCCCTTCATAAGGCTTCAACTTCTCCATCAAAGACTCAACTCATTCACTGGGACATTGTACAGGAAATAAAATTCCTCCACAGAACTTGTCTTTTCTACATTTGGTTCCTCTGTGCTGTAACTCACAATTAAAATCCTCCCCAAGAGCGAGGAAAGGAACTTGGTTTTTTTTAATAAAGACTCAGCTCCAAAAGCAGCTCCAGAGCACGGCAGGGACCTCACCTGGAATGGAACTGGGAAAGAGCTCAGGGTTTATGCACCAGCCCTCCCAAGGGCCCAGGTCTCACAATGGCAGTGAAACAACCAAGAAGTTCCTCAGGAGTGCTCCGAGCACCCCACGCTCCACCAAGCCACGTCCCTTCACTCCTGAGAGCCTGGCCATGTCCTGCAGGATTCACAAGAGCTCATTTTCCTGCTGAACTCCACCTGAGTGTCCAAATACCCTCAAAAACGTTACAGTCACAGCATCAGCCACCTCCTCAGCAGCTTCAGCACGTCAGGAAAAGGACAGTGACAATGTCGGGTTTCAGCAGGTGAGGAGCTCCTTACTCCAGAGGTAGAAAATGCCTCAGCTGTTTGGCATTATTTTAGAAATCCTGACACTCCTCTCTCCAAGGGCCTCAGTGGAGCAGAGTGAAACAGCTTCAGACACCAGCAGGAACACTTCAGAGCAGGAAGGGACCTTCACACCAAAGCCACCACGAGGAGCCCCTTCTGCACAACACAAACCCCACAGAAGCAAGGGCAGGAAGCTGATAAATTGGCAAAAAAATCCCAAACTGGTGTCAAGGCCAGGCCTACAAGCTCTGCTGCTCCTGCCAGCCTCAGCAACACCCTGGGGACTGGCACTGCCACACCACACGAGGGGACATCACAAGTCAGAGCTCAGGTGGTCTGATGCCTAAGGAAAACAACAGCTACCGGTGGAGACAGAGACCACAGTCATGCCAGTGACAATTCAGAAAGGTGTTAAACTGATGGGGTGGATTAGTTAGCTGGGGTCCAAGCAGAAGCAATGCTGTTGGGCCAGCAGGCTGTGGTTCCACCTTCCCAGGAGGGAGCAACACCAGTACATCAAGACAAGGAGACCGATCAGTAACTTCTAGTGACGCATCCACCCAGATTCTGAAGATGCAGTTCAGAACAACGATGCATAAGATCAGTGAAAGGCAACAATTAGCCAGCAGAATACTCCATCATGGGAGACTATCGAGACAAGAGTTTGGACAAATTAAACAAACCGGGCATCTCATAGTCAAAAGCTTTTTTAAAGACAAACAAGATTGCAAATACAAGCTCAGATTGCTGGGCATAAATCACCTTCTGAATGCTTAAGGGTTAGAAGAAAACTCTGCCCAGGGACAACACCCCCAGCACTGCCCGATCTCTGTGCAGTTCCTGCAGCTGAGCTGGCACAGACCCTGCCTGTGACTGGAGGGCACTGGGCACATCCCTGGGTTATTCACAGGGCTGACGTGGCAGTGCAGACACAGATCCACCTCATCGGTGTCACTCTGTGGAGACTGCATAATCATAGCTCAGCCCATGCCAGAGCAACATGAGGAACACCTTCTGTACAGGAGAAATTCTCAAGATTTAAAGTTTTAACACAAGCTAACAAACGCCAGGGATGAAAGAAATCCTGGGATGAAAGATCTCCATGACACCTGCTTTGAATAAAAAGACATTGCTACAAAAATATCACAGACCTGCTGGTCTAGAGCCTTTGCTTCATGTCATTCCCCAGACATCAATTTGCAATAGAGGCACACAAAAGCAGCATTACACAGATTACATAGTACTCCCCTGAACTGCAAACAAAATCCACCCAGCGCTACCAGCACAGTCCAAAGCACCACGGCACCACAGCCATTTCCCCTGGCTGTTCCTGAGGGGACTTTGCTGAGGATAAGGGTTCAACGCTCATTTGCAGAACTGATGGCTTCTCCCGAAAACTTCGCTCTGGCTCCGCTTTCCCAAACACTCCCCATTTTTCCTTGTGTCCACAGGCAGGTAAGCAGTGCTACCAATCCTCTGGCACTGGCAGCAGGACAGGTTTTATCCCCAGTTCGTGCATCCTTCAGGCAAACCCCCACGCCTGGATGCTCAAACCAGTTCATCATCTTCAGCATCTGTAACTTCACTGCTTTCTACACAACACAGCACATGGTAATTATTTGATGTTTGGTTCTAACGGCACCCAGGAGCCCTAAAATCAAAAAACCAAAAGGCTGAGATCCCACCACGCCTCTCACACCACATACAGGTAAGAAATCAGGTGGCTCCCTGTGCTAGAACAGCCCAGACCCCTGCACAGGTGACAGGAGACACTATGGGTGTGTACAACCAGCTCAGAGAAAAGAGGGAAGAGCAAGGTACCAACAAAAGATGGTTTGCTCAGTTTTATGCCACATGGCTCATTTACTCACTGCTGGCAGCTTCCACAAAATCAGGCTCGTCAAGCACCTGACTGTATACACAGGTAATGATTATAAAGCCAACTCAAGCGGGGCTAAAAGTACACAAAGATCCAGCATGAAAATAAAAAAAGTGCAATCCTCTCCCAGGTGGAAAACAGGACTTTGAATGTAACAGGTGGATTATATAACAATTATTTTGCTCCCAATTCTCAAAATATTTTTTTAAAATACCCTCGCAGACCAAAAGCTGTCATTACTGAGAAGCAATAGCAATTTTACCCTGTTAAACAGTCAGACTATCCAACTCTCTCAGGGCCAAACACAAACTCAGCCACAGGAGCATCAAAGAGCCCCCACACAAGGACCAGGGCAAGGCCTGGAGCATCCATGGTTCTCCTCCCTGGATTCTGCCCAAGGAAAAGATTATTTCCTAATGCTGCATTTTGTTTGCAACGGGGCATAAACTTCAAGGGGACGGGTCACTGCTGTGCTTGGGGAAAGCAGCACGGTTGGGTCATTGCTACAATGGAAAAACCTTAAAAATCCAAAAAATGCATCTCACATCCATGGCTGGGTCCCACAGCCAGGATCCAACCTGAGCCAGACCCCTTTGTTTGAGAATACTTTCTCCCCAAGCCTGGGGCCTTCTTGGTCCTGCAAGCACATTTGAGTCTTTTCATGTGTTTCTTTGCAGAGCCAGGAAAAAGATACACACGTGACCCATCACAAAAACATCCACGAGGCCTCACCACCTCAAAAGAGAAGGACACCACCAAGGCAGTGCCCCACACAGACGTACTCCCTGTCCCAGCTACGGAAGTTAAAAGCCCCTGGCCACAACCTCTTCTCGTTTTTTCAATCTGAAAGAGACTCCTCAGCATTCAGAACTCAACGTTTAATGGGCTGCCGGAGCCTCGCCTCCAAAAGGCAACAGCAAACACAAAAAAAAAGGAAAAACAAACGCACAAAAATCCCCCCTCCCGGCCCCCAGAGCCGAGCAGAGGGCGAGGAGCAGAGAGGGAAAGGGGGACGAGGCACACGGGGAAGGCGGCCGGGTGCTCCCCTTTTCTGCCTCCCTTTTATTCCTGCTGAGTGTAGTAACACTTGAACTGGCTCTCTTTATTTGCAGCCGGATACGTGCTTTCAAAGATACTGTACTACTGTGCAGGCCAAGCAGGGACTCTCTTTCTTCCCTTGGTTAGGGCTTTTGGGAAAATAATTATTCACCAGAACTGCCATCGTGAACAGAGCAAGCTAAATCAATGTAGCTTTGTATGGGCCATTGCCACTGCAAAGCAAATACTCCATCAAGACATGGATCAGTGAGAATTTTATCACTAGGAATCCTTATGCACATCTTTGTGTATTTTTAATATCCACCTTATCCCTCCGCATGCTCCTGCACCCCACCCTCCCCACGGATTCGTCTTGTGTCACTAGCAGCTATGGGGCTTGGCCATGAAATTCACATCAGTAAAAAACATCTGAAATACACAAGTTTATGCCCCTTAAAAAAAATTATAATAAAGCATTGGTGCAGAGCAGATTTATTCACTGAACAGGTTGATTTATTTAACAGACTTGACATACATCAAAACCTACTATAGGCTTACATAATTGTTATCCATTTAGCAGGTCTGGTTCTTTTGTCAAGTATTTGTTTTTCAAAAGTGATTCACTAAAGACTGCTGCCTTTTGCACAGCTCACATACCTTAACAAATGCAGTCTTGCATGGGGTATTAGCTGGAGTGACTTTAAATTGCATCCTACCTGCTCGAGCGCTGCCGCTATTTTTTTAGCCTATGTATTATTCCTTTACTAAACCAGACGCACACGCGCACACACACACACAAAAAAAAAAAAA
>WEKY01033596.1:158883-172915 GCA_013390045.1 Picathartes gymnocephalus
GGCCCGGCCCCGCGGGAGCGCGCACCGCGCCCGCTCCGGCCATAAAGGGCGCGTGGCCGCCGCCGGGCCCGGGCAGGTGCCGAACCCGCGGCACCAGCGCGGCTCCGGAGGGGGAACGTGGGCGCCGGGAAGGGTCGAGAGAGGGAGGGAAGGAAGGAAGGACAGGCCGGCCCGGGCCGGCGGGGAGGGGACAATGGGGACGCGGCCGGGCGGGTGTCACCCCCCGCGCACGGCTCGGCCGGAGCCCGGGAGTGGAACTCGCTCCCAGCGCTCTCCATGCAGCTTAATTCTCCATAGTGGATATGGGAACCAGCTCAGGGCTTGCAGCAGCTTTTCTGATTTATTTGCATGATCACGTTATTAATAACAGCGTCTAAAACTCTGGTTTACCTTCAGATGCCCATTAACGGGAGGAGGCTGCCTCATCTCAGGAGGGGTGAGGACTTGCCGAGATGCCGGGCACGCAAAGGGAAGGCAGGGACGCACCAGACGCTGCCTTTTGCCAAGCAGGAGGGCGACAAACAGGAGGGCGACAAACAGGCAAGGCAGGAGCCAACATCTCCAGAGCCTGTGAGCTGATAATATCCACCCCTTCTCGCAGGACCCCCACCCCAGCCCTTACTCTTGCAGCCCTGTGTCTCTGTGACACCCTCACATGTGCACCGTGGCCGGAGTTCCTGCACTGGGAACTGCAGGAAACTTCTGTGATTTCATCTTCTGAATCAACAGAATGGTTTAGCAAACAGAAGGCAAACCAGACACACCTATTTTGACTGCAGCTGAAGTAAAGCGAGTTGAGTATTAGCCTTTAGGTTTATCTAAGTTCACTGTGATATTTGAAAGAGGTTTCTAGTCTTAAGTTATCACTTGACTTTACTGCCTTTTTATCTTAAACAACACTTACAGTCTAAAAATTGATTAGCTAATTCCGTGACTAAAATATTTAAGTGTCAAGCATTTCAGTCCTTGTTCCCACAGCGTCAGAGACCCCATCCATGCAGGAATAAAAGAGGAATATATGACAACGTATGGAATGCTCTCTGAATTCAGAACACTTTACACATGAACCTTCACCGCTGCAAAATAAGGAACTAATATCATTTGTTCTTCTTTAACAGCAGTACCCAGGACCAGGACGTGCCATACATCACATGTGAATAAATTATTCATTCCCACTGTGTCAGAGCACACACTTGAAGGTGTGTAGAAACAGAGACCAGCAGTAAGTCATTTGACCAAGGTGACAGTGAGGTGGTGTCGTAGCTACTGGGAAGTAGCACTTCCCAGTCCTATTCCAAGTGATGGTTTTCCTCTCCAGCCTGACCACATTGCTGTGGGAATCCCACCCTTCAATCCCTGTACCTTTACGTGTTTGTAATGCTGCATTTTGTTTCGTTCCCCCGTCATTTTCTTGGCAGAACGATTGGAGTAACATAAATAAGTAATTAATCAGGGTCAGGTGAGATGGTGACAGCGCACCTGGCAGTGCTCACTAAAATAAACACGCAGGTGGATGGTGGTCATGAACTGCTTTCAAAATGAGCTGGGGGGAGGTTCTGCCCTCAGCACCCTCACATAGGGGCTGTGCCCTTCAAAAGTGCCACTAAAGGCACACAAGCCAATTTGGCAGCTCCTCTGCTGAGGCACCTCCCAGGGCAGGAATAACATGGCCAGAAGCACCTGGTCAGACACACCCAGCTGCTGCCGATGTCTTTGGCAAGGTGCCACACGAGCTGTGTGCTGGAGGTGATGGCAATCACCTGAGTGTAATCACCAAGATAAGATTAGAGGTAAACCTGGGGAGGAGAGCCTTGGTGGAGATGAAAAGGCACATTCAATTAAGTGAGCCTTGCACCTGGATCCAGTTCAGAAGAGACAACCCAAGTATTCATTTAAGTGCTGTATTTTAGAGGGAACAGAAACATAAGGCTCGAAGATTATCCTTGGGGCTGTGAAACAATATAATGCCTTTAGTTCCACTTATCCACACTACTCATTTAAGGTCCTTCAATTACAGAACCACCACAATAGTGATCAATAGGCAGCATAAAGTTCTGCTCAGCATCTCGGGCACTCTGAAAAATTAACAGTCTGTGCACTGTGATCTTTTCATGTACTGCCACAAACAGATGTGGAAGGTGCACTGATGTGATGGAAGCACAGCCACCCACCTTGGCAGGGTATTTCTTTTTCCAGGCTGTCGAACAGAGGCTCACAGGTGCAAGAACAAGGTGCTAAGAAATCTCCTTCTGGCAGGAAAGGATCGACAGCCCCTGAGCCAGGGGTGATTGTGGTGCCAGCCCAGCCCTGCCCCACAGCCCTGCTGTTCTCCCCACCTCCCCCATGCAGCTCCACTGCTGCAGCCAGCACTCTGAGCATTCACTGCAGCCTGTACCACCGAGCAGATCAGACATTTACATCTGTCCCAGCCTTCCAGCTGTCTTCACACAGAATCCATGTGCCCAGACGTGGATATATGCCAGGAGTCTCTGCCTGCTGCTCCCTCTAGGCAGCAGGAGTCAGTCTAAGAGAAAAGAACCTGGTTAATGACAAGAGACCAGTGCTGTGATGGTTCCAGGTCTCCAAGTGCCCATTTTCGGATTATTCCTTCTTTTCTTCATTCTTCCTTCCTTTCCAGATTCATTGGAGCCTCACTGCAGCACACCCAATAGGGGTTAAATCCTTCTTTTTCTGTGGCCCAACTCATTTCTGCCATACATAGCCCCTCTGCTAAACCATACCAGAGGCAGAGGTTCACCGAAGGATTCTGGTTTGCCCATGGCACAAGTAGAACACAAATGGCATTTTCAGAAGACCTCAAATCCTACAATATTGGGTGAGCCTGGAAAAGCATGGTTCACGCAGAAAGCTGCCCAGATGTTATGAACCTTAAAAACCTGGAGGGGAAAGGCAGCAGGGTAGCAGGAGACATCACCCTCCCATCCCACTCTACCACAAAGAGCTGCAGAGGATTTCTTCCCCACTCTCTCAGACTTCCAGGACCAACTCCCAAACAAGAACAGTCCAACAGGGACCACTGGCAGAATGAGCAGCACTCCAGGAGGCACGATGGGTTTGACTCAGGTGCCTAAAGGACTCCCCCTCTCTCCTCCTCTTTCCTTCTCAGGTCCTGGTGTGCAATTCAAAACCTCCCGTGTGCTGTGGGAAATAAAACTGAGCCTGCAAACAGAGAGTCCTTCTTACTGAGGCCAAAGCCATTCCTGAAGTAGAAACAAAGCTGCAATCATGAACTGCCACAAACTGAATTTCTCCTTTCCTCCCTGTTACACCTGGCAAGCCTTAAAGCTTTGCCAAAAAACCATCCCAACCCACCCAGAGCATCAGTCCAGGGTGAGCCCCCAGCTGCAGACAGACTCCCCCAGCGTTCCTGGCTGCTTGCATCCCCTCCCGGAGCACTGTCTCAGAGCAGCTGCAGGAGCAGAGCTGATGTTTAGTCCACACCTCTTTGCCCCGATGTTCCAGGCACACCCAGGAGATGCTCAAGGTGCCGCTGGCCTCCCCAGGAAAGAAATTTCCAGTGTGCCAGACAGCTGTGGAATGACCAAAGGTGAGGAGTGTCCCAAAGGAATTTCCAGGTTTCTCCATTCCTTGACAGGCTCCTTGCTCCACCAGACACCAAAAAATCACCCAACCCTGCCTCACAAGGCTAAAACCCTCCTTCTTCAAGTCAGGCAGTTCCAGCAGGGTCACAGCCTCTGAGGCTCCCCTGGCCCCATTGAACTCTGCTGCTAACAGGCTCTGAGCCCCCCAAACCAATCCCTGTCTATTCCTTCATTTCTCCCCCCACCTTCCTCCCAACATTTCAACTTTATATTCTAAACCTTCCTTTAAATTGTGCATTTCTCTTACCGCTTTCCATGGCCAAACACCTCATTATTGGTGCCTTCTGAGCAGGAGGGAAGAAAAGCTCCCATTTGTGCCTGGGCCAAGGCAAGAGCTCTGTGGACAGAAGGCTCTGTGTGCCCTCATTCCCTTGGCAGGAATAACAACCTTGGCCACTTCAGGGGAGGTGACTGGATTAGCAGGGGAGAAAAGGAAAAAAAAAAAAGGGAAGAAGAAAAGCAACCAGTAACAACCAAAAAGTCTCAAGCATGGCCTGGTGTATTTGCAGTGAGCCAGAGCACAGGCTGGAACAAAACCTGGAGAAGGCAAAGGGATCAGGACATGACAAAGTCACAAACTGCTGGGGATTCAGTGCAGGTTTGATCTTCTCACAGGCAGTAAATCCATGACTGGGGAGGATGAACTGAGAGGTGCAGGGCAGTTTCTGGTATCCCAGGGTTCAAAGCCAGTTGCTGCTTTGGCCGAGCTGGTTGGCACCTGGAACTGCTGGGTGAGGAGGGCAGAGCCCAAAGAGCTGGCCAGGACTCTTTGGTGACAGCTGGAAACTCCAATTCTGTTTTAAATTTCCATCCTTCCCATTGCACTGTGGCTCTTCTGGGGCAGCTGCACAGACCAGCAGAGCCAAGTCCTGTTTATTGTGGTGGAGCTGTTACTTGCAGTGTTCTATAAATTATTTCCTTTCTATAGGAAACATGAAACTCTTTGTGCCCAGAGGCACCTTGTGCTTCACACTCCTGTTTGAAGTGCAGAGGATGCTGCAGTGGCGAGCAGAGGTCCCACAGAGCAGAGCTGGTGGAAGGGGTTGGTTTTAATGCCAACAGAGCAGCCACAAAACACGGCCACAGAGCTCTTGCCATTCCCAGAGCTGCCTGACCCGTCCTCAAAAATAAACCAGCCTTACAGAAATCATAAAGGTAAATTCCTCTGTTCTCTGAAAGGAGTGTTCAGGAAATGCCTGCTGCCTTCGAACCCAGACATCCTGGAACTGTTTTCCTGAAGCACCAGCACCTCAGTAAATTCCCTGAGTTGGTTTGCAACTCACCCGGGTATATTCCATGAGCTGATTTGCAATTCACCTGGGTAAATTCCATGAGTTGGGCTGCAATTCACCTCTGCCTCAGCCTGCACAATCACCGAGTTCAGTTCTCTTTAAGCCCCATCTAATTACGCAATTTAACTGCAGCAAGAACAACAGCTTTGCTCAATATGCAGCAGTCTCCTCACTGTATTTTGATGGGGGGGAGAGAGAAGGAAAAGACAATTTGGTTTAAAGTTCAGGCATTTCTATGGGGCTTGTCCGATGTGAAAAAGACAGAGGCCCCTCTGTCTCAGGTGAATCTGGAGTCAAAGACATTTTCCTGGTGTGTCCTGGATGCAGCCACAGCCACCTGAACACAATGGCACAAACCCTGGCGATTTTCCTGCTCATTTTTCTTCAGGACTGTAGTTCATTAACTCCAGTAACGCAGTTTCATTAATGTGCATTAACCAATGACTTTCCCATTACTGCTGCTGTCTCCAATCAAAGACTCATTTATGGAAAACAAGGGCAGAGGGAACAACATGCTTTGGCAGCTGTAAGATCATACGCCCAGAGCTTTATACCCTCTGTCTTATATTTTTACGTTAAAGTATCACGAGTTATTACCATATTTTTCATTATTATTTGTGGCACTAAATACTGCAGCTCCCAGTGCCAGATGGCGAATATTCAGAATAAAAATAATGCAAGGCCAATCTTAGAAAGACTCAATGTGAGTGTAACAGCATGTATTCATCCTCCTTTCCTAATGCACGTGGTTAAAATATTAGCAGACTTAAAATCTGGTTTTCCAATTTAGAGGAGTCACATATTACAGAATGATATGCATGCATATATACATATATTTAAATATGTACATATAAAATTTTTAATTTCTTTCCATTTTATTTGCATGTTTCAAGGGTCTTAACATAATACATGGGCACATCTTTCACTCTTCAGGAGGTTATTTTAACCATTAAAGAAAACCAAATAGTTTCAAAATGGAACATAAGCAAAAACCTTTTTCTAGAAATTGTTATTGGTACAAAATACTTTTTTTTAATATATAAACAGCTTGAGTCCTAAACTTAACCAGATGGAAACGTGCCTACAAAGCGTTGGATCTAATTCAGAAGAGACTGACAGCCAACAGATGAGCCAATTTAGCCCATCCCATGCCAAAAATGGTCAATCATGTTATCTTATGTGTGACTCGACTCTGGCAGATGCCAACTCTATCCAAACAACTTCAAGCATCTTTTTGGAAGACTGGATTATTTTACACACACTTTTAAAAAAATCATAATAATGCTCGATTTTTCTGGAGACCTTCCACTTCAGCATTTTCACAAGAGATTTCTGATTAATTTATTTTAAGGATAAATCCTTTTATTTTATAGCCTAACAGAATAAATGCTTTCCAACCCAACAAAGCCTGATAAAAAAATTACTACATTGCAGTTCAGTGACAGACCCCCATTTGTTTAAATATTCCTACAAGGAAAGCTTTACACCTGTGCAAATCTTCCTTAAGCCAAATGTTTGCTTTCCACAACACAAAGAAACACGACAGGAATTACAAATTAAAGGTACTTCCTGCCTCCCTTACTACCTTCCCCAAAATTAAGAGTAAAGTTAAAAATAAAGGAGTTGTGTATATGATGAGTGATTACAACCAAGACCTTTTAAAAAAAATTGTAATTCATAATTTCTCCAAGAATCTTCTTTCGTTGTTTTTCAGAAGACCTGTCAGTTATCTGCCTCTACCTGCAAAAGGACAGGACTTCCATCTCTGTGTCCTCTGAGACCCACACACTCTGGGCAACATAGTGCTGGTATACTGATTTTTTTTTTTCCTTCTTGCCCCTAATTTGAATAATAAAAAGCTAAAAAAAACCCCAAACCACTCAGTGATTAGTCCATCCTGACAGCATAGGACCATTCAATCCCTCTCCAATGCATCACATCCCCTGCAGATAAGCCCTGTACCTGCTGTCAGCTTGGGCTCTGCTTAAACTCAGTCTGAATTTTGACTTCCCACTAGTACCCTGAGAGGTCTCAGGTGATGAGAGTTCTCTGTTAGACTGAGAGCTGCAGAAACCACTGTAAACACTTAGCAGCTCATCATTTTTCACTGGACACCTTGAAAGGGTACATTTTAAAAGATGGACGTTTTCAAATCCATTGTTTCCAGGGAGAGCAGAGCCAGCTTTCCTGCGCAGAGGGCAGAGGTTCTGCTCATAGCCAGTGCTTTGGGTTGTCTTCTTGGCAATCACACACAAAGTTGCAATTTCATTTTCCATTTGTCTAAGAGGTAATTGCAGTGCCTGTGTGCAGTGACCTTCCTGCACACAGAGCCAGGCAATTATCCACGGGACTTGCAGCAGCCTCTCCATTTCCAACTTTTTTATAGTGTCCTTTGTGATGGCAGTCCCAAGGTTTTGAGATCCACGGGCATTCATCTAGGCTGAAATCTGGGCATTTTTAGAGCTCTTCCTTCTAGGACAAACAGATACTCTCAGTTGTGTGAGCATTTCCTTGCATTGTTCCTGCTCCTCACTAAGATAGTGACAAGATGTATGTGACCAATGGACTTGGCTGCAGGTGTTCACATTGAACTTGAGGCAACTCTTACAGAAAAGGGCACACACATTGAGAAGATTCACTTCTGCACTTCCCAAGCATAAAACATTCTGTTTTCAGTGGATGAAAACACCCAGGTTTACGTAATGACACCCTGCTTGCATCAAACTTGTCCCTAATTTGTCCTAGCTAGTTTATAGATCATAAAATCATGGAACTGTTTAGGTGGGAAAAGACCTTCGAGATAGAGGATTTACAGATTACATTGTTCTCATACCTTGTCAGCACCAAGGCTGGTGGGAAGGTATGGAGTCCTTGGAAAGAATCACAAGCTGCTGGAGAAAGAACAGAAAAGTTAAACTTTATCCTCTAGGTGGGTTTGGGTTTTTAAAATAACAATTATCTAATTCCCTCTGTTTATGGATATTTAGTCAGTGGGTAACCAAACACTTCAAATCAGCCTCAGCCAGCTTATCCTTGGCCCAGATAACCTCTGGCTGAACTCAGACAGTGCCAAGGGCTTCCCTTCATACTCAGTAGCACACTCACAGCCACTGCCCACCTCTGCTGTACAGTCTGCAATGCAAAAACTGGGTCTGGGACTCAAAAACTGTGTTGGAAACAGTTGGGTGATTCAGCAAGTAGTTTTTTCTACAGCCATGCTCTTTTTTGCACCTATTTTAAAGAGCAGCACTGGCTGAATTGAGTTGGCTGTGCTGCCATTACCTGGTAAACCAATGTTTCCATCACTTTCTGAGCCACCACTCTCACAGGTCTCACAGCAAGTTCAGTAGGAACTTCAGGCCAAGTGTGTATTAAAGTAAGTAGATGGTGCCTACAAAACATATCATCAACTTTGTTGCGCTGCAAGGAACGCTATGTTCAGTCACAGGGCACAGCTGACTCATCCAGGGAGTCTCTCTAGAAATACACAGCTCTTCTCCTTGGCTGCTCACACTCCTGCCTCCTGTGTGTTCCTCAGATGACGCTGGTGCACCTGTGACTTTACAGCTCTCCTGCCACTGCCCATTTCAGTTTAAGTCAGGGCTGAGTTGCTCTGAACCATGAAGCCATTAGTGAGTGTTCACTCCCCACGCAGCCAGCGCTGGCACCCCAAAGCACTCAGCAGCCAGGGCTTCCCCAGCCTCCTCTATCTCTCCTGCTCCTGCAGAGTGTTCACAGGCCACTGTTTACACTTCATTACCTCCTGCAGTCAGGGAGAAACAATCTGTTGGGAAACTTTTTAGTCTGGCTCAAGTATTGGGATGTGGTCATTTGTACAGAAATTCACCTGGATGGTGGTGCGGGTCCTCGAGAGGCTGTTGGCTCCTGCTTTGGAACACAATCACTCCTTTTCCATGAAATACCACTCCCATCTCGCTGCAGTTAGTGGGAATAAAAACGAGTGTGTTTAACAGATGTCACAAACCGTTCCCAGGCTGTCACAGGTTTCCAACATTTTCCAGTGGATTGTTATTACCAGATCCCTGCAAGTCAGCAGCAAGCGCGGCCGCCTCTGACTCCGCTCATCGTGTTCCGACTGATGGTGAGCTGTCAGACTGTAAACTCAGAGTTGTCAAATAGCTGTAATTTGCAGATTTAGTAAAAGAGCTTAACATTCCTTTGAGTAAAGTACTTAAGAGAAGTATTCCGTGGGATTTATGGGCTGTGAAAGTCTGTGTGGTTTTTAGCTAGAGCGGGATCTCCATAGGATGGTTTGAGTGTCAGTAAAGCAGCTTTGGCCTAAATCACACCCTGCCATTAGATGTGAGCTTATTTCCCACTGAAGGAATTTCCACAGGGACTCTGACATCAAGTCTGAAAACAGCCATTTGGAGGATTTGCCTTTCTAGATACCTACTGGAATCACATGGGCATTTATTTGCTAGAACTTGACTGCTTCCCAGCAGGCTAAATACCAGTTGGAAAGTTTAGGGCCTTCAATTAAAATAAAACAAATCCCACAAAATAAGAGACAAAATCAACTTTTTTTCAGCTTCCAGAGCTGATCAGCCACTAAAAAGTAGTTTTCTGTGTTTCCCTTTTGTTTTCACAAGTGTTATTTGCATTTGACTTGCTGTCAATGATTCCTGGACCATTTCCATCAGGAAATCATTTCAGTGCTGCAGCCCAGCTTCTGTTACTCCCTTTTCACTTCATACTTAGTACATTTATACCAGGGCTTGATGGTGTGGCATTTCCTGTATGAATTAGGAGTTGAGAGCCTTACTCACCTGTGAATCCTACACACATCTCCTGAGAGAAGATAGGAAGTGCTGTAAACACCCCACACCAGCACATGCTGGACACACGGCTGTTGTGCCAGTAAATTCTTCCCAGCATGATGCCATGGCATCATGGAAATATCCAGCTAAATCTGGCAGAATTAAAGTAACTCATGTACAAACCTAAAACATAAGTTGCACAAAGTCTTATATTTAAGCAACTGTCTGCCATAACATATTTTGTGATTTGAGAATTGAATACCTGCTGGAAATTCCAACTACCACTTTTGCTGGGAGCATAGCTCAAGCAACAGCAACTATTAAAAAACCCACCTAATGGGCTAAATCTTGCTCATGCTGCTCTTTAGGAGGTAATGTTTTAGCCATGGAGTTCTACATTTGGTGACAGAAGGTGTCTGTGGTCAGCTGGAGATTTCTAACTTCAAAAATTCCAGGGACTGAAAAGAAAGCAGAAGACTGAATGCAATTGCTCCACATATTGCAGCAGTGCAGCACCCAAACACACCTTCAGCAGCCAGGTTTGCTCTCTGCAGTAACACTAAGCAGAGTTCTGGTAAACAGTGATTTTTAGTGGATGTGGCACTCAAATGGATCTTTCCATGCTGTGGGAATCATGTGCACAGGCTGCTGTCTGCAAAGCTCCCCGAGCATTTTGGAAGCACAGCTACCTCACCCAGACATGCTGCTGAAAATGAGACACCTGGAGAACCCCAATAACATCTGAGCCCCAGCAGACAAGAACAACCTGGAGCAGGCTGCTATTTCAGGTGACCTGAAGCCCAAACTGGAATATGCGGAGGCTCTGACAGAGCTCCCCAAGCAGCATTTCACTGCACAAACCTCTCCCTGCAAGGTTGTGGCTACAGAGGTCCAAAGGCAGCACAGGAGCCTACACAGTGTCCCATTCCACTGAGGTCACCTTTGGAGGCAGCACCTCTCCACAGAACATGTGGGATAAAGTCCAGCCCAAAGGCAGAAGCTGCTAATGCTTACTCCAGTTTATAGACAGGAAATGTTTTAGGGAGAATTACAGCCCCAAGAAGGGGAAAGGGAGGAAGAAGAGGCACAAAGTAAGGTCATGTCTAAGAAGGAGAGATCAGCTCACACACAAAGCCCAAGGGGCCCCTGCACGCAGCCACTGTAATGCAGGGCCCAGATTAGCACTTACAGTTTGGAGTGAAGGGGTTGAATGGAGAAAATCTTCCCTTTCCACTAACCCAAGCTCACCACTCTGCATTTATCTTCCTCTGACATTTAACTGCTGTAAAATAAAATGCTGGTTTTTATTTTTTAAAAATAGTCTCTCTACTGTACATCAGGTCATTAATTTTTACCCCTTAGACTTCGGAAACACTGTGTGTGTGTGTTACCAGCACAGTGCTTGTGTGGGCTCTAAAGTGAAGCAATTTCCACAAGGCAGAAGGAACAACTGCAGCCTAAAATACTTGTGCCTTGTGCTCTTCCCCCTCCCTTGTATCCTGCCAAATATGCTACGTTCCTGCAATCACAAGTAGCGGCATCGACACGCGATACCACTCATCACCTTTTACAGATTCTGCAAACACTGTTTTCCCCAGAGAACATTCCCTGGTTTTAATTGTAAATAAGCTGAATCTTTTATCTGTGTTCTTCAAAAGCCAGGAAGATTTTCAATTCACTGAAGAAATAAAGATTTTTACAACTCTGTGAGCAAACACATGAGCATGTATTTCCATGTTTTAAAAGCTCACGGACCATTCGATAATTCCTCCATTGCTGTTCTTGAATGGTTCCCTCCCAGTTACAGACTGACCTTCACACTGCATTTTCTCTAACAAGTGTAAAATGGAAACTTTTCATCTGTTCAACCTCCACTTTTCTAAATGTTTGTTGGTGTGTGCACAAGGCCAGTAAAATCTTCAGCTGACACTTGCAGAGCACTGCACAAGGCACTCAAAGACACCCCATCACCTGATGTACTCTGCTCCAGGCTCTTTATTCATCTCCATAATGGAGGGGAAGAACTTGTCTCCTTTTCCCTCTCCAGTACAAGGCTGAGAGCTTTACAAGTTCACGTTGGTGTGACTTAAAATGCTTTACTTGACAATTTTATAAAGGGCATTAGAAACTGAAAATGCATGTGGGGGAGCTGAGATGTTGCATGACTCTTTCAGCTTTGGGGATGCTGTTTTAAATTCTGCCCAAAGACACCATTAAAGCATTTGGGCTCTTTTAATTAACAGATCCACAGTGCAACTTAGTACAACTGACACTACTCATCTGAGGGAGACCCCAACCCCAGCCTGCAGACCTGCCTCTCGAGAAGTCCTCTCTCAAGGTTTCTGCTGGTTTCCCAGGCTGGGTAAGGCTCATGGCTATTCCCTGAGTTTAGTCCCAACATCTGCAGAAGCTGGTCAAAAGTCACCTAGAAGAAATTTAAAAGATAGTTTTCAAGAACTAACCATTTAAGGATTTTTTTAAATAAAGACATCAGATTTATCCACTGAAGTCAAGAAGTAGATGAATTTTATCTGTTCTATACATTATTATGTATCTCTCTACAATTTCCCTCTTTGGCCCTTCCTTCCACAATGTGGCCATTCCACTAATGTCAGTAACATTTATGAGCACTCCTGCACTGTACCATTGCAGGATTTAAAGGCAGAGCAAATGAATACTTAGAAACAGCAGCTGGAAGTTCATCCAGTCAGACTTGAAACACCGCAGGCTGCTCCAGGATCTATCTATCTATCTGTCTTCCTTCCTTCCTTCCTTCCCTCCTTCCTCCCATCCATCCCACATGCAGCATGCCCTGTGCACAACCACACAGAGCTCAGTGACAGCAGGACAGTGGCTGCTGTGGCCCAGATCAATACAGTGCAGTGCAGATTTTATAATAATAATAAAATATTTCCTGCATTCTGCTTTGATAATGAGCTACAGCTGCAAGTAGAAATCCAGTCAGTGATTACAATGTCATGTCAAGGGCTCAAGCAGATTCTTAAAACTGCTCTACTTTGACTGATCACACGTTAAGAGTTTCCATTTATGAAAACACAGTGTTTTAAAGTAAGAAACAGTCAGGCTTCTCACAAGCACATTCATTTCCACCAGGGGAATGTAGCCAACACGAGCTCCTCACCTGGTTTTGCAGCTCCACACATAAATGCAGGGGATGTGAAAGCTGAGTGGGGGCAGAATCCAGGTGTGCTCTATGAATCTACCTCTGATGGATCACCTGGAATTCAGTCCCCTTATGCCAACCCACACCTTGGGACTGGTTACCTGCTCCACTGGCACCACCAAGCACCACAAACAATTGCTGAATTAAGGCTCACATTCCATAGCAGTGACTGTTTCTTCTGGGAGTTGCTGCAAAGCTGGAAGAGCTTTGTGACAGGACAGCCATTTCTATTCACAAAGATAAATCCTTTATTTAGTAAGAATTATCTACACACAGATGAAGGACAGGAGTGGGGGTAAGGAGTATTCCAGGAAAGGGTTACACAATCTCATCTCAACCGAGCTTTGTGTGGTGTTCTGGGTCACCTTCCCGTACAATGTAAGTTTTACATTTCCATTCTGAAAAGAAACTTGAACACCATTTAAAATCTCAGTGTTGAGAGATGTAGGTAACTATTACTCCATGGAACAGAAGAGCTGAGATAACCTGAGGGATGATCTGCAAGGAGTAAGCTTTGAACATTTGGAAAAAGCACAACCTCCCTGCCAATCACTCATTAAGTTTTCTAATTTGGAGGTTAAAATAGCCCAAATGTTGTGTGTTGTGACTTGATATCCTGGGCCTAAAATGTTTTTACATGGGAATTAGGACTGATTTCTCCAAGTTCACGGTTAACAGATCACTACACACTGCAAGCAGCAGCCCTTTTTTAACGTCCATTTTCTACAAACACACTTCCTCTAAAAACAGAAAATGAAGGAAAAAAATTAAATGGCTTTTTCTACTCTAAAATTGCAGGCAAAGATTTTATAATGGGAGTAGACAACTTGAATTTTGAAAAACAACCAGCTACGAGTCCAGAATATGAAAAGCTGCTGTTTAGAAAAGGGATGTTTCAGTTTGCAGCAGAACAGAATTACCAAGATCCACTGAGGCTGGGAGAGAGCCCCCAAATCAATCTGTTTCTGTGAGAATTGTAAGGCTTTTCTGAGAGGTGCCAGGCAGACTATCCTAAGGGTCAGTGTGCTACACTGAGTCTCTCCAAAGCCACCACTTTCCCAGTCAGTGCTTTAAGCATCTGCTTCAGTGCTGACACTTTGGAGTCACAGTACAGGAATAAAAACTCCAGATAAAATTAAAATTAAAAAAAAA